>JACCIB010000334.1:0-182906 GCA_018906965.1 Philotrypesis tridentata | reverse complement strand
TTGTTTTGTTTAGGAATTTACGTGATAGATCTGAGATACAGCATCTCTCCCGGCAATTGTGTCCTGAGAATTCACGATTTTTACAAGAGGCTACTGGGACACCACATCAAAACCCTTTGGTTATCTTTTACTGGATTTAAAGCAGACTACACCTGACAACTGTAGATATCGTACTTCCATCTTTCCTAATGATGAAATAAACTACGTCTATGTACCACGCAATAAGATGATAAAAGGTGCCGACCCATCGACTTTTGTTCCAGTTGCATTCATGTGATGGCTCAGTCGTTAGAAAATATTTATTTAACCGAAAAGACGCCATCATCTTAAAGTTGTTATTTTCATTTGCAACGGAAAGCATTATTGGAAACGGCTGATTCGAAACTAGTGCGTCACATTTGTGAATGTGCTGTGAATGTGTTGATCGGTAATGTACCATTGCAAAAGACTCAAAATCACGTCTAAAGCGACATGCACGTATGTTGCGAAAACTAGCTGAACCCTCAGTGAGTCTATCGAAAAAGAAAAAAATGATTGTGCAATGAGGCGGATTTTTACCTGCATTACTAGCTCCTATCATCGGTACACTTTTGGCTAGTATAATTAGCAAATAAAAATGGAGCATCCTAGCAAGATGGTGCTTGTACCGCACGAAAATATTGAGCGCCTTCAGAGTGCGCTCACAAACAGAGATATTGGTGTAAACGCTTCTATTTTAGAGACTGTTCAAACACCAGGTACGGTGCTGGGTAGACTGGATACAGAAATGAGTAATATATAAATTCAGCAGATTGTGAAAATGAGCGAGAAAAGTGGTCTCGATATCGAAATGTGCTTCAACGATATCTCTATTTCAAAGATGCCGAATACCGTAATGTGATTAAAAAAAATACGAGAAAGATGAAAGTGTACAGAATAATTCACAACAGCAAAATCACTCAGATAATTTAGACGATGATATACAACGAGTTGAAGAAGAGGATACAATCGATTTAAGTATCGTTGACAGCGTACCAAAATAATTTAAAACTAAAGCCGCAAATTTATTGCGTAAGTTACGTCTAAGCGGTGCCGTCGATTGGGATGACAATGGTGTTGTGACAATAAGAGGTCTCCGTTTGAGCGATGAAAACATAATCGATTTAGTGAATGACGCTATGAGAAACAGAGGGGGCTCACCACCTCCCGGTCATGCACAATTCGCTGTCGCTCTTCGCGAATCATTTATACCACGAGAATATATTGGCAATCCTCGCGTGTGGAAAGAGATTACTTATAACAGTGGTTAACGTCTTTTGAATAAAATAATTGGAAGTACACCGAAAGGTAGCGCTATTATTCATACCACACCGCTCCGAAATTCTGCACTAGATGGTGATACCGATCAATTTGCTACTCCTACCAATAGTCGTGCAAACATTTTACCCATCGGTATGAATAGTAGCGAAACGACCTCCAGTATAGCTATCGGTACCAATTCGAGTACATCATACCAAACCCTAGACCACGAAAATATAACAAACAGTGAAAAAAAGAAGAAATTAAGTATAAACAATTCTACAATTAAATCATGGCAAAAATTGAGCGGACAGTCGGTCAGAAATCTACGGTCTCAGTCGAAGAAAAAACGAAAGAAGAATTAGTAAAATATAGTGCTTTGGATGAATTAATTGATCTATTACCTTTTAAAATGCATGTACCAGGTTACAGATTTTGTGGACCCAGTACAAAACTAGCAGAACGTATTGAACGTGGTGAAGTCGGTATTAATCCGTTGGATGATGCGTGTCGTCAACACGATATAGTTTATAGTAAAAGAAAATGGTGATCGGCGTAAAGCTGATCGGGTTTTAGCCCAATACGCTTTTTCTCGGATGCTAGCAGATGAAACAGCAGCAGATGAGCGAACACTGGCTATGATGACAGCTTGTTGTATGGTTAGTAAGATAACGTTCGAAAATTTTTTTTCACGTATAAAGAGTGCCTTTAAGAAAAAATCAAAGAATAATAAGAAGACAAGTTGAGAAATAAAACCAAACAAAAAATAAAATAGAACGTAAGGAAGTGTAAAAAACAGGTAAAAGCGAAAAAAGGAGTACAATGAGTAACAAAAAAGTTTTTGAGAATGTTTACTACAATCCTACGCATGCTGCTATCGATAAATTATTTCAAGCTGTACGTTCGAAGAAAAAAATTTAAAAAAAATATCATCGAGATACTGTCATTGATTGGTTGGAAAGTCAAGACGCATATAATTATGTGACGCGTATAATCACGCATATGTGATATAATGATATCACATATAGAGTGGCACGTAGTCCCGATATAAAGGCAACAATAGCCGAAAGACTTATACGCACCATTAAAGAACGAATCTGGCGTTATTTTACCCATAAAAATACAAGGAGATACATTGACGTTTTGCCAAAAATAATAGAGGCCTATAACCATAGCAAACATTCAGCAACAAAGATGACACCTGCATCCGTAACTTTGTAAAATGTCGCTAAAGCTCGGAAGAATATCCAATAGCGCTACAAAAGTTGTAAACCTAATAGAGTTCCTAAATTTAAAATTGGTCAGTTGGTACGTTTCAGTCGCGCGAGGAACATCTTTGAGAAGAGTTATGAAGGTGGTTGAACTCTAGAGATTTTTAAAATCACACGAATATCAACAACACGTCAACCTCCTGTTTACTATTTACAAGATCTATCAGGTGAAGATATCGACGGATTTTTTTACGGGGAAGAATTAAGCAGAGTTCGGAAGAATTTTAATGCAGCTTCATTCGAAATTGATAAAATTTTAGGGTCTAGAGGTGCGTTTCATTCGAAAGAGTATTTCGTCAGCTGGAAAGATTATCCAGAGAAATTTAATTCTTGGTTCAAGGCCAGTCAATTATCGCAAAAATGAAAGATCATCAATTTTATGTAATTCTACCCAGCAACAGTAGTATGAAGTTTTTCTCGGAAAACACAGCAACACATTATACTACGCAGTTACCATAAAATATGAAGTTACACAGTTCTTGGAATGTCGCACTGACGGAAATTCAAATTCCACTGACGTTTCAACACGTGTCACCTAATAAAGAAGATAGAACAATTCTAAGAAAAGATATACCACCTACAGTTATCGAGACAAACAAATTAAGAGAAGAGGAATTTACACAGGCAAAGTCAATAATTCAACCTGGGAGTTATAAAGATATTTTCTCAATGATTGAAGAACTTAATAACCTCGAATGTATGTCCAACCATTTAAAGGTAGCTGTTGAACGTGGTGGTTACGTAACAATCTATAGAATCTGTGGAAAGACTAACTGCTTAGGAATCAAACATGAAATCTGTTTATCAGAAAAAATGCAAAAAAATTCGGGGTTTTGAGAAGGATAGAAAAATTCTCTTTACTACTAATCAATTGGTTATAGAGTCTGATAGGCCTGCTCAACTCTCCAATGGTTTACCATCCATGTTTATGATCTATACTGATATATGTGAATCCTACGTCATAGGGGATGTTCAATCACCATTACTCAGGGCTGTATCAATAAATACTAATAATTACGAGTACGACTGTACGTGTATTAAAAGTTTCTCACCGCCTATGTATATACCGTTATTATTCAGCTCATTTCAGACAATTGAAATAAATTTAAGGGATCAGTGTGGCCAATCCATACCATTTGATTACGGACCTGTGACTGTAACACTACATTTCAAGAAAATTGACTAAAAATGGATCGCTACGAGGATTTAATTTTCAAGTTCGCAGTGGATACCGTGGTGGTGGTGGAAGAAGACATCCTTATATGGGTGGCATTGGTCAAATTTACGTCGGATCCTCCTATCAAAGAGGTTACGGTGGTATTGGCTCATTTTTAGCAGTTCGAACAGGTTTTAATATTGTGTCTGATGTTGCAACACGCAACAAACCAATTAACGAATCGTTTCGCAATCGTGTGAGAGAATCCGAAGAAGTGCTGAAGAGAAAAGCTGAAGAAAAATGGGATAAACTGATGGAGGGGTCTGGTTATAAAATACCGCGCTATGGAAATCCTGCTCAGTTGCAATTGCTCACTAGCCCCGCAATAGTTCGTGATAAAAGAAGAAGAAGAAAACGTAGTGGTCGTGTGAAATAGAGAGGTGTAAGGAAGGTTGGAAATAAGAAGAGTAAAAAGAAGGCGGTTGGGCGACGAAAGAAAAAAAAACTTCTACAAAACAAAAAAGAAAGAGTAGAACAACGAGAGATATTTTTGGAGTATAAAAATGGCATTTTTACACACCCACTCCTGTGAATCTCTAAAGTCGGAGTTATCTCTTTGATATTCCTCCAACTCAAACAACAATAGAGGGATCACATTGGATTCAATACAAATCCGTATCTTCTCTAACAGATAACTCGCCGATAGAATTTGTGATTCCTGGAAATAGTGATGAATATATTGATTTAGCACACACCATGCTCAGTCTACGTGTTAGTTTAAAAAGCACTACACCTAAAGAAGACATAACAGAGGCTAACTGAACGGCTTTCAGATCATTAACACAAAGAGTAGGACCTGTCAATAATTTCATGCACTCATTATTTAATCAAGTCGATGTATACTTCAACAATAAACCAGTGTCTCCTCCTACCAACGCTTATGCTTATAGAGCATACATTGAGACGCTACTAAATTATGGACCAGCAGCAAAATCGTCTCATCTGTCAAATGTGCTTTGGTGTGGTGATACAGCTGGAGAAATGAATAATACACAGAATAGAAATCGAGGACTCGAAGAGAGAAAAAAATTATTAGCTTATAACAAATCAGTTGACATGATTGGACACCTTCACTCAGACGTGTTCAATCAGGAGAGACTCTTGATCAATGGAGTTGAGGTGAGGGTGCGTCTATTGAAATCGCGAGACAATTTTTGCCTAAAGACCCTACCGACACTTTTTTCGTACAGATTGAAGAGGCGAATTTTCTCGTCCGACGAGTAAAAATCAGTCCTGGAATATTGCTCACCCATGCTCAATCACTTTCGAAAACAACAGCTAAATATCCTCTCACAAGAGTAGAAGTCAAGGCGATTACAATGCACAGTGGTGTTCACGGTGAAACTTTAGACAATGTGATACTAGGCCAGCTTCCGAAGAGAATCATCGTTGGATTTGTCCATAATAGAGCGTTCAATGGAAATCGTTTGCTCAACCCCTTTAATTTTGAACATTTCCATATAAACTTTTTATGTTTATACGTTGACGGCGTTCAAGTGCCATCAAAACCTTTACAGCCAGACTTTACAACTAAAAATCTTTACGTTGATGCATATCATACTCTATTTTCCGATACCGGTATACATTTTCTCAAAGATGGAAATCAAATAATCCGTGAATCCTACCCAAACGGCTATTGTCTCTTTGCATTTGACATTACACCAGACTTATCGGCGAATGAGAATAGTCATTGGAATTTGATTAAACACGGTAGTGTAAGGTTAGAAGCACGTTTCCACAATCCCTTAACAGAGACAGTTAATTGTATCTTGTACGCTGAGTACAAGAATATTCTGGAAATTGATGCTTCTCGTCAGGTTATCGTCGATTTTAGCAGTTGAAAATCCTATCGCACAGATGTTGCTCCATTATATTACTCTACATAAAAAGATAGTATATTGAAGACCTTAACCTCAGCATTTCTTTCACACTGATTGCTATAATAATAACAAATTACTAGCAATGGATGTGGTCATTGATATACAGTTTGTCAAAGGTGCAAGATGCCAAAATATACCAAAAGAAGTTGCTGTAGTAGGTGTTAACAATAACTTTTGTGGTCATTGGCTAGTAAAGTCAGCAACACCATTTCAACAACTTAAAGAAGACGTACGTAGGCAAAATACGTGGTTAACTAGAAATCATTATGGACTCCGGTATTCTGACGGCGAAGTATTTTTAAACGTTGTCAATAAAAAGTTACGAGAAATTTCAAAATATTGCAATAATATTGTAGTAATATTGCAGTAATATGTAATAATACGTTAGAAGTAATGACAAGTGGCTAGCATTGCGTAAAATAATTCATCGAAAAATAGTCAATCTTGAATACGAGAATGATTGCTCGTCTTTTTATAATTTATCATCTGTCGTTTATTGTATGCATCATGTTCTTAAACTGGCTGTAAAGATTTTCGATGCGCTTTGAATAATGCTTATAAATTAAAAGCTTGGTTGTCACGTTGCTCATCTGAGAGAGGAAATAAACATTCCTTATACAAATTCGATAATGGACAGTCTTCAAATACTGAAAAATCTTTCAAAAATTCCTTTCCACACTGTTGGTGTATTTCCAGCCGATCAGGTACCAAAAGTGTGGACGAAACCGACAGCCTTTCTTGTGAATATGGATGATCATACAAAATCGGGTATGCACTGGGTTGCTATATATGTCGATAAATCTAGTAATGCGTTTTATTTTGATAGCTTCGGACTACCGCCATTTATACCCGATCACATCATTCGTCTACGAAAGAATTGCAAACGTCTTCGTTGAAATAATGTTCGATTACAGAGTGATTCTTCCGACGTATGCGGTCAATATTGTATAATGTTCATACACTATATGAGCACTGGGTTAGGTATCCGTAAGTTTATAGATATTTTCTCCGACAATATACGAAAAAACGATGACATTGTCAGATGTTATGTACATTGTAAGAAAAAAGCTGAAGTATTCATTGGCAACGGCGGATGCATTATAAGATGTTTGCAAAAATGTTACAGGTCTAAAATGTCGTTTCTGTAAGACGAAATTAGCGATACATGATATTTTACATTCTTAGGATGTATGATTCAGTGTTCTCTTTCACTCCCCACTACGACCTTCTGTAGAACACTCGTTTCCTACTCCTCTCAAAATGTATTTAAACAGCTTGATACACTGCTATGAACGATTAGTCGCTACGTAAAACTCGAGACGTGAACTGTTGCAATGGTTCTTCATAAGACACCGTCAGACCAACGATAATCGCCACAACTGTTTTGTTCGTTATATTCACTAGACAGCTGTTATTCAAAGAAGATCATCGTTGGCCTAGAATACGAATCATTGGAGGATGAAGATTTTTTAGCCAATGGTACGATTACTAGACACAGACTTTAGCGGTGTTCCATTCACGTACGACAGTTAGGATGAATTTAAGTGTATGTTTCCCTTAATGTCAAAATTCTTTTCTGGACACTTAAATTTTTAAATAATATTATATGATTTAATGATGATTTTAAATGATAATTTAACAAAAACTATTGTAATCGAGGAATGTGGACTTCAGGATGAAACCGAGATGTCTAATAATATTTATGGATCAATTATATTGAATGAGTGATCGTTTGAATGTTTAAAAAATTATATATCTAATTGTATCGATTTACGTCTCAATTGTCTGGAAGAGATTGACGGTAGTGTAAGTAATGTTGTAAAAAGCATAGCAGAATTTATTATTAACACAAGTAAAAATGAAAATTCTGATATACTTTATTATATGCCAAATATTGTTAAAAAATATATTAATTTAATTGACTACAATGTAATAATAGAGTTTAAATTTAATGTTGATCATTACTGTAAGAAATATCATTGTTTAGCTGATCTTGATCATGATGAAATCTCAAATATATTATATGAAATAACCTCACTACATATGTATAACCTAATAAGCATGTTGAATAAAATGGATAAAAATTAAAATATTTTTCTTGTTTTTTACTTTTTATTTTGTAAAAAAAACCCTCGAAAATTTCCAAAAATATTCCTTTATAACAGTTATGACCTGCTACGTATTAAAAAAAAATAAAAATAAAAAATAAATATAAAACTGTCCCTTCCCATCCCCCTTCCCCCTCCTCCTCCCAACACTTTGTCGCCCGGGAAGAATCATCGACTATTCCCTCACTCTTTTGATTAGAAACTTACTACTGCGGGGACGATAGAGGGGGGTTTGTTTGGGTGCGCGAAAGCGAGGAAACGGACCAACTAGACGCGAGTCGACCGAGCACCCTGCGAATAGGCAACCCAGCGACCAACCTCCGAGCAATACAGTACCGAGACAGTATCGAGAGAGAGAGAGAGAGAGAGAGAGAGAGAGAGAGAGAGAGAGAGAGAGAGAGAGAGAGAGACGCGAAAACAGCACACGCAACGCAGAAATACAACGAGAATCGATAAGTGGCGAGCCAGCAACCAGATTCGGTACTGTCTGCTACGGGCCGTCTCCCCCTGATAGCTACTCTAAGCTTCTCTGACGAACGCTGTCTATTCTCCTCGGGCCGTATCCCCGAAGAAATGAAAACATAGAACTCCTGGAGATCTGCTCGGAAGACATAGTATTTCTCTCGGGCCGTATCTCCGAGAGTCGCGTATTATCCCCTCTCTCGACTATACGCTTTGTAACCGCTATTCAATCTAATAAATCCATCTGCGTGCAAGCAGAGTGCAGATCTTTTTCTAATGAATCGAGAAGAATTCATTTGTAAAGTTTGAAGTCTATTTACTTGATTCCAGTCTGGCAATATTAAATTTATTATAAACTTTATTACATTTTTTGTAAATTTTACGCCTTCGTAAACACATCAGCTCTCGAACAGCTCTGGTACGGCGGGAACATCTGAAAAGTTAGACATACAAGCAAAAGTATAAAAGTATATGCACTAAATCAAATAAGCATGCGCAGTGACGATACTCGTCACAATAACAATATTCAAAACTAAACATAAACTATAATTTGACAATATCACACAAATCGGATAAATGTGGAATATATTTAATTCTATGGAACAAAAAGTAAGCTTTAAATCTATTAAACTAATAATAAACATATTTGATATGAAATTCCATCTATATAATACATCATTTTAAAGTAAACAATTTACAAAATGCTGTTACGAACAAAGTGTACAAACGCACCGTTGATTTATTTTTGACTATTAGTGCTAATCGAGAGGGTCACTTACTCCGGTGGACGCTACACGCGTTCAATCACGTTTTCGCTGAATCGATCGGATAATTTTAATATGTTTCACTTGAGAAAATGCAGCCAATTGTTTGTATTATTGTTGATGAGTAATCAAAATATAAAGATAAGTAATTAAAATTGTCACCTTAGTCCCTTTCCTTGGAAATGAGCAATTGGAGGTCGCAAAAATGGAAAATGCCGAAGTGAATCCCCAATTGGATAAATCTGACCGTTTGCTCGGTTTTTCCCTGGTCTTTATTCTACTTTGAATGATTCAATTAAACTCACAGCCGTCGTCGAGGTAATCAGAACGGTGTAAGCCCAAGAGAAAGCAAGAGAATTTTCGTTGTCCAGCGTTGTCGAATTATCGAAATTGAGAAATTGAAAATTGGCGAAAATCCGTTTGGCGAAACTCGAGAATAATGCGATTATCAACATGAATAGTAATACAAAATACTTCATTATTTGAAACTGGTGAAATACAAAGTGATATAGGAAAATGAAGAAAATGTCACTCGGGCTACTTAGTCGAATACTATTGAAAATGCCGAAACACGTCTATGCAGCTCAGAAGCTCAAGACGGTCTGCACTAGGGCTCGCAATTTGTCATGGGAGAGAGCGCGTCACTCTTTCTCCCACTAATTGTACTTACTTCTCCCCCATTCCTCTTCTTGCCACCTCAGCTTCTTCATTCTCTCTCGCACCCATGGACTAGATGTAGAGTCCAGCGGCACAGAGGAGGGCGAAACGCACGGTCAGCGTTTCGAGGGCTGTGGAAGAGGTAGCACTATCGCTTCGCTGTGTCTTAGCTTGGCGACAGTGTGGCGCATATTTTGCGCATTTAAATTTGTGCATTGTGCGACGTTGCCGAGAGGTTTTGCGCATCGGCAACGGCACATAACAAATGCACAAAATAATAAAATAATCGTATAACTGATTGAAGTTTCATAGCAGTTATGTTTAATATATATTTTAGATATTTTTACTCTTTCAAGATCTCGAAGTGGCAGTAAAAATACAATAAAAAAGATACGTTTTATATCAATTTATCAAATTTAGGAATTATTTTGTGTTGCACAGAGTTTATTTATTATACGGTTAAGCAATTTGTGCGATATTGTTAAATTATGATTCATGTTTATTTTTAGCCATTATGATATAATAATTGACGTCTACTTGTTATTAACATTCGATCGCAAGTAAAGATAATTAATGTATCAGATCCAAAATTATATACATAACTTGTCTGTTTAGGTAAATGGATAGCGCTCCCGTCTGGTATACTAGAGGTCCAGATTCGATTCCCGCCGTTGACAAAAAAAAATTTCCTTTATTTACTAACACTTTATCAATTTAATACATTACAAATGACAATTAACTTAATATAAATATTTAAAATAAGAATGTAATATAAATAAATAATATTAAGATTAAAATAAATGTTCCATGCTGAGATTAATGAAATATTAAATAAATATTATAGAAATATTTCAGGTAAGTTTTCCGTAAGGTTTTTGAAATATTTTTGAAATATTTTAAAAATATATATCGTCATTATGAAAAAGATATTACAGAAATATTTCTGAAATATTTCATAATATAATAAAGAAACATCTTTATTCATAAAATATTTAGGATTATTTCAGAAATATTTCAGGTAAAAGATCCTGAGTAAGGTTTTAGAAATAATTCAGAAATATTTCATATAATAATGCAGTTAGTTCACAAAACAAGAAATGTTTCTGAAATATTTCTGAAGTGTATTTCATAAGATTTCAAGAAATATTATAGAAATATTTCTGAAATATTTCATGATACAATCATCAGTTTGAAAACGTTTAACAAAATATTACTGAAATGTATATAAATATTTCAGGAAATATTTCATGAAAGCTCCCATTTAGGTTTCAGTCGCGGACATATGATTATTTGTAAAATATTTCATTAAAACATTTCTGTTATACTTCAAATATTTCAAGAAATATTTCAGAAATATTTCAGAAATATTTCATGCTGTGTGTGATAGCATCTGCAACCATATAAAATAGACTTTCATAAGCTCATAATTATATTCCTATAACTCACACTTATGATTAACAAATGTGAAAAATATAGTTCTTCTGAAACAGATTATAAATAATATGTTTATAGTAAGGAATTAGAAAAATTGTATTTATGGGAATTTTATACATCTTACTAATATTTTAAAAATCATGATACTCTTCACATGTATTGGCAAATGACCTATGTACACTAATTTTTGTACACGATATTAATTTATTTTATACTATTTCAGAGATGAAGTGCGAGAAAAAATGAAAAGTAGATATTTGTGTAATCCCGAATATAATTTCGAAAAAGTAAATAGAGCTAGCATGGCTTGTGGACCAATGGTGAAGTGGGCTATCGCTCAGGTAATTGAAAAATTTTAAGTATAAAAACAATAAAATAAAAAAAAGTTTTGAGTAAAATATTAACAATAAAATTTTTAATTTTGTAAGCGAGAGAGGAGATAATACCACTGTAGAGTTATAGAGTTATATATCTCCCATTATTATATAGTTGTTTTCAGTTTGGGTGAGTTTTGGGGGAGTTTTAGTAACAGGGGTTCTCTCCATGTTAAAGTGGTGGTTCCGCATGGCCCCGCTTTGGCCCTGCATTGGTCTCATGTGGGGCCCCGCAATGCGGAGCCTTTTTGGCCCTACATGTGGCCCCCCAGGGGGATCCGCATTGGCCCCATATTAGCCGCGCATGAGGCCCTGCATTGGAAGACCTTCATGCATTTTATTTAATGTTTCTATGACAAAATTTAAATGAATATTTTCTTCTGTTTGATCTACACCTTTTTGTAAAGCATAATCAATGTGTAATATGAAACTTTTTCACCATTAAGAAAATTTTATATTTTATTATTTATGTGGTGAATATCTTGGTTATGTGGTGCTATGATAACTCAATTATTGTTATTGTTTGTATTATTAATATTTTTATAAATTTTTTAACATATATCATTCGTTTCCCAAGAATCTGGTATTATAAAAGGATTAATTGTACCATCTCCTATTTTTAAAATATATTTTTAAAATTCTTTATTTTGTGATAGTATATTTGTTTTTAATCTCGTTATATGAAATAATGGCCATAAAGTAGAATATTTTATTGTATTTTCAACAATAGCTGTACTATGACAATGTTTTATTACAGGAAATATTTGTCTAAATAAACATTTTATCTCCAATAGGTTTATTTGTATTGCAAATATCTTTTAAAGTATTGTTTACTATTTCTAATGCTTTTTTTGGTATAACAGAAGTTTCATCCCAAATTATAACATCGGTATTATGAAATGTTTTTTTTATGTGATTCTAATTTTATAAATGCAGTTTCTGTATTGTCTAAATCTAATGGTAACGCAAATGCTCTATGACTGTTCATACGGTTAGGTAGACGATTCGAATCAATTCCAGTCCAAGCTATTCATAAAATTTTTTTTTTTTTTTTGAAAGAAAATAATGTATTGAAGTTTTATATAAATACATTTTACTAGAACCACCAGGACCATCAGTGAAATATGTTTTAACATCATTAGTAATTATTTGATTAAAAAATATTTTTTTGATAAAAATTTAATGTATTATACATATTATCAAATATAGTTGTATGTAATAAAATATTTTCTTCAGATTAAATGACTATGCATCTCTTCGAACCATGATATTTATTCATTTGTAGCTAATGTTTCGATCTGTTGCAGATCCTCTTCAGGGCTCAGTCAATTACAGTCAAAATTACAAATTATAATAAATATTACAAAAATAATAAAAAATACAAATAAAAACAAGACTATCTTAAAAATCAAAATAATGTCCTAACACATCTTAAGGTACCAGCTCTACTTCAAAACCGGCCCTAGATCGCAAAATAATTACAAAAAGTCAATAAAACAATAATTTAAATATAATAAAATAAAACAACCACTCTTACATTTTAACCGACGATGACGGATCACACAAGTACCGGTATCGTCAGATGATGACACCGGAGGAGGACAGCGATCAACTGCCCTCCGAAATCTAAGTACACCTGAGTACACTTGATACCCACATCCGTCGCACAGACACCCAACCCGCATACATTTGCAAAAATTTATATTCTATACTATTGCGAGATCCAGAGCCCCAACAGGTCGATAGAACGTATCCGGATCACATATGGCAAAAAGAAGTGGTTAGAAAATTCCTGCCATATAGTAAGCCAGAGAGCCCGCACAGCAAGTTTGAACGCTACTACCATGACCGTATTGATACCAATACAGTATAGACGCAGCGTCGCCTTGCAACTCGGGCTCTCCGTCTTTCGACTGGGATGTGCCGCTCCGCTCCGCCAGCCAATCATAATTGAGACATGTTGACATACGCAAGAGAGCGCGGATCGGTATGCCACCTCTTCCGATCCGATGCTACTCGTATACTCCATCTTTCTCGCTCGGCCTCCGTTCTCGTGTGAACAATAAACATTACTTTTTACAAATACGTAGACTTAACTTAAGATTAGAAATAACATTTTTATAACTAGACTTGAGGCGGCACGTGTCCTCAGCCCTATTCAACGTGCCATCAAAAAACTGAATAAGCAACATTTCTGAAAACCATCTGCGGAAAATAGACGGCTCTATATCAACAATTTTTATATTATCGAAATTAAGAGTATGCCCGGTCTCCATTGCGTGGATGGCAAGGGGGGAGGTGATACCCCCTTTGTCTATGCACCGTTTATGCTCCGATTCTCTAGCTTTTAACGGCCGATATGTCTCACCAATGTACGTGGACTCACAATTGGAACAATCAATTTTATAAACAACATTCCTAGTATCACTAATAGCAGTAGGATCCTTCCCTAGTTTTATGAATTTGTTAAACATATCCGTTATTTTATTCACTAACATTTTACCGTTTTTATTTAATACTGTCTTTAATTTAGAATTAAAACTCATAAAACGGAAAAACCGCGAACCTATTCCCGCCATCAACATTATTATTATTAATTGGCAAATCCGGATCGCCCGCATCTTTGCCCTCTTCATTATTTTTTAAAAGACCAAGATTGCGCACAATGCGTCTTTTACAATATTTTTCTATGAAACAAGGTGGATAATTGTTAGCTATAAGGATTTTTTTCGCCCGCTCGATATTTCGCAAATAAAAACGCGGATCGGACAATAATAACGCTTTATCTAATAGATTGTATAGATTGCCGTACATTTTCCGGAATCCGTTTTCCGGAAGGGACATTTTCCGGAATGCTAAAATACCGAAAGATTTTTTCCTGAATGCTCTTTTCCGGAACACTTTTTTCTGGAATGCTTTTTCTCGGAGTGTCTTTTTCCGGAACTGAAAAAATATTTTGTAAAAAAGCAATGTATGTATAATTTCACATAATAGATTTATTTTTGCAAATATACAAATTTCATAGTACTATTTTGTGTTCGGTCAACCGTAAAAACTCTAAAATTCTCCCACTGTCTTTGTACTCGTCGTAATTTTGCACGATTGACTGGATTCTTCGCTGATGCTCAAGCCACTTCCGTTTCGGAGCAGCCTTCACTTTTTTTCCCAAACCGATTTCTGCAATAGTTATTTCTGAATCTGCTTGTTCTTTTTGAATTTCCTTCAATGCAGAATAGAGATCTGGATAATGTTTGTTTACAACAAGTTGAAATCGTTTATGCCAACCTTCACTCAAGTTGTTGGTTTTATGAGAATTTTCTAAAGCTGCTGGATGCTGATTCCAAATAGCTGGTGCATATTGCGGTTGAATAGCTCTTCTTCTCCTTGCTGCAGGTTTTCCAGACACATAAACTTCCTTAAAATAATCGACGACAGGTTGAAGTTCCTCGAAAATTTCGTTATTTAAGAGATTGAATGTGAGCACAACTTCTTCGATGCCAGTCGAGTACGTAGGCCAGTGCGGCAAGCATATGTACTTGTATTCTCATATCCTCGTTTTCGAGGTCCGTGCACAACTGTTCCAGCTCCTGAGATTGTACCTTACGATATAAAGACTGTTTGAGGTGAAAAAAACTTGTGTCCCCTGATCTCCTGCGTATTACACCCAGAATTGTAAAAATTTGTGTAAAAATATTTGGGCATATCTGCAAATTGATCAAAATTTATATTGCATATTTGCAAATTGGATTTCTTATTATAATAATGATACAGCACAATTTTACTTTGAATGTCCCATCCAGAAACCACGTAGGACTTTTACTTAAAATTTCAAGATTTCGTCGACTGGCGAATACGAGTACTCGGTCTTGTCCACATCCACTATCATGAATTAAAAATTTCTCCTGAGCAAGCGTGTCCTGGAATGCGTCTGGTATTTCATCGAGATCACAAAGAGATCGCGGATTTGGTGGTAGATTAGTCCGGCGCTCTCTCCTCATTGATTTCTTAAGGTTAGCCCTATCTGGCAGTTGACTCAAGACAGCTACTTTTTCAAAAATTTGTTATTACGAAATTCTGAAAAACGATAATACTTTTTTGTTACAATATAGCAACATACCAGTAAATCCGCCAACTCCGTCCGAAGTATTTGCGCAGAAAGTGTTTCTGGGTGATCTGCTGTCTTTCTTTTAACTCCTCGTTTGACAACTTTCGCCGTAACCTGATGAAAATTTGGTGGGTGTTCGCGCTTTGAATCATCCGGATCTGAGTACACTGTAATAGCACCATCTGTCGTGTTTTCTGCGGTATCAGCTCTTGCGCGACACTCTTTGAGACGATACCGTATGCACTCCCAATATATTTTACCCTTGTTATTCTTTCCTTTTGTGTACAAATAGCCGTTTAATGCCAACTTTTTGCCAACCATTTTTGCATCCATTTTAGTTTAGTTATTTTTAAATTTCACTTCCAATTTATTTGAAATCGGATGCGCGAAAGTGACATGACCGGAATAATTATTTTTGTTGCCATGACAATCATATTCTATACGGGAAAAAGACATTCCAAAAAAGCATTCCAGAAAAAAGCATTCCTCTCAACAATCCAAAGGCAATCGTCCACATATCTGCGGAATAACGGCACGCTAGCCTTCACAATACTTAAACAAAACGTTTCGAGATCTTCTAAAACCATATTTGCAAAAACAGAACCCAAGCAAAACCCCATAGGAGCACCCGAGACCTGCTTATAGAATTTGCCATTGAAGTACGTGCAGTCAAGAAGGGTTCTAATACCCTCAACAAACTCGTCTCTGGAAATGCAATTTATGCATCCCAACCACTTCCATCGCTTACTGATTGCATTAATTATCAGATCTTTCGCTAAATTTGTAAATAACGAGACCAAATCGAAAGACGCCAGACAGTTACCCATGGGAAATTTAACATTTTTCAAGCTTTCTTTCAACTGTAAACTATTCTTAATATTCGACTCAGGTACCGGAAATTTTATTTTAATAAGACCGAGATGCATTTATTAAGCGAATATGTGGAGCTATTAACTGTGGACACTATAATCCGTACAGGATTACCCGACTTATGAATTTTAATCAGACCATATGCCTTCGGAAGCGAAGTAGGCTCGATCCCCTTCGAGAAAAGCCTTCTGAAAACCGAGCACACTATACAACGCCACGTGCACTCCAAAGGTCAAGTTTTTTTATACGTTTTTTATCCCCGCAAGAAGGTTAACTTTCACACTCCTGTAAAAGCTCTCATCGCTGAGGGCCTCCTTAACCTTTGAAATATACAAAAAACGTTCAATCACAACCGTGACATTGCCCTTATCCGCCCTGGTAAAACACAAATCGGGGTTTTCTTCCAAAACTTTCTTAGTCCAATCAATGTCGTAAACCATCACTCTCTCCCGATACGGCACGTGCGTCTTATTTTTGATGTAAGAACTTAATATAGACAAAACACTGTCCCGGAGTCTCCCGTCGAGGCCTCGATCACACATGTAAACATTTGCAAGGCTTTTAAGTTTATATACAACATTTTTCTCTATGTGTTTCTCTTTTTTATCGCTTCCTTTCCAAATAATATTGCACATATTACTGTGTATTTTTGGAATGATTGTAAGGTTGTAATCTTATTGAGGAACATAGGAAGTCTAAGGACAGTGTCATCTCCGAGCACATTGAAAAGTATAATCATCAATTTAATTTTGAAAAATTTAGCATAAAGGACAAAGAAAATAATTTGATTGATGATTGTAATGTTGTTAGAATGATTGTAAGGTTGTAATCTTATTGAGGAACATAGGAAGTCTAAGGACAGTGTCATCTCCGAGCACATTGAAAAGTACAATCATCAATTTAATTTTGAAAAATTTAGCATAAAGGACAAAGAAAATAATTTTAATAAAAGACTAATCTCGGGAATGACGCACATACATTTGCAAGATAATGGTATCAATAAGAAAGAGGATACCCAGAAACCCAATAACGTATACACACATTTAATATACCAGCTTAAGAAATAAAATCGATTTATGCACATCGAAAAGATGAGGTGATGTGTGACGTCATATGTAAACAAACCGCGCGAAAGACTTTTCGCAATATATAAGCGACGGCTGCCGACTACTTCCTCACTTCCGAGACAGTAGCTGCTAAAGCCGCATAAACAATAGCTGTGTCACTCGGCCTCTCTCTTCCCCCGCTGTTAACTCGTCGGGGGCAAGGATTATCGAGATGTACACAAATCATATCTGCTCCAATATGTAAGTGTCAAAAATATCGCTTTTGTATAAACTATTCTGTTCTTCTTAAGTTTGTATGTTTATTGTTATCTAATAAAATTTTGACAGTTTCCTGATGAGGGCGACAATGATCGCCGAAACATCGTTTTTTAAGAAAGAGATTTTGTTTTCTTAAACCCTTTCGTAACCACTGCCTCGGAGAGATCGATATAAGTCAACAAAAGAATATTAACAAACTACCGAGGAATAAAATCATATTAAATAGTATATACACACTTATCTAACTACACTACTATTTGTATTACTACGACTAGAATCATTGTTACGAATAAAGATTGAATTTTCATATCTATGCCTAGAAGACTTGTTCAAAAGGTCATCGACCTTCTTCTTATATGACAGAGACAAGTATTTAACGAAGAAAATGATTTATGCAAAAACTCTAAGTCTTTTACAGAGAAAGATTCGCTAGTACGCCGAGTTAAGTTATTTACAATAAATTCTTCTTTATCATTCAAAAAACTTAGGTGTGTGTTCAAATCTACTATTTCTAATTTTAACATTTTTAGTTGCAAACTTTGGTAAAATACTTATATTTCCTCATCGCAAAATTGCTATGAAAGTACCTTTGCACGCGCATTTTTACAATATGATTGGGTACTAAGTCCTTCGTGTGACACTCCAATAGAAATTTTAGTTGACACATGCATTTTCTAATCTCGCGCTGGACTCTGAGCAATTTCGCAAATAAGTTTTTAACTGACGGACCGTAATAATATAAAATAAACTTAAAAACATCACAGCATTTAAAATTAGACGGAAATTCAAAATCATCCGTAAACGGTAAAGGACCCATACTACTGCTAGCGCGATCGTACGATTCGGCGGTCGTTGAACTTAGCTGATTTGTCTCCGCTCGTCTGTTGTTATTCCGAGCAGCCGTTGAACCTCCCTTAACTTTATTCGTCTCGTCGGTCAATGCCCTCGGTGGTGATGGCACCAAAATTGAAAGAGACGCTGGAGCTTGGCTAGATGTCACTGCTGAACTCTCGTGCAATCTCCTTTCCGGCATTTTCGTGATACAATGCCCAAATCCAAATGTTATAAAGGATACTTTTATCGCTCGACGGTGGTAATACAGATTAAGTGACTATATGCTTCACTTCGAGCCATGATATATATTCATTTTTAGCTATTAGACAGTATTTTAGCTGAAATGTATTTATCAATATCATGTGGAGTCATTAATTTATTATTTGGATGAAGAGTTGCAAGAATATGAGCATTTGGCAGGCCTCTTTTTTGAAATTCGATAGTATAAACTGTAACGCGTGTAGTTGGTGTTCGCGCGTTACGGACGTCGTCCCCGTTGGAATCTGCCGCTTGGATTCCGGGTAGGCGCCAGACGCAATACGCGGTGCGCGGAGTCTCGCGACTCTTTGTGAGGAGGCAGGACTCGTGTTCGAGGACGAGGTGAATGTTGTTACCGGGGTTTCTCGGCGCGGTGTCACTTGGGCTTCGCCGGCTAACTCAGCCCCAGATTACCGGTGGGAGAGAGGGCGGTTCGGATGTTGAAGGTACGCGAATAAAAGTCAGTTACTTAGCCAAAATGACAACACTATTTATTCACGTTACTTTATCATATTGAAGAGGAAAACAAGATAAGACAGCACGACACGTTTAAGGGGAGACAACACTACACTTAAACAACACTTCGAGTCTACGCTTGACTCTCGCACTTAATTTCTAATTTCGAATCCGCTTGATTCCGTACTTACGACTAAGAACAACAGCACAGACAACTACAATGCAGCTACGATAACTTGACTCTCGCGCGTCTCGAGGTTGTTTCAATCACACATAAAGTCCGCTCGAGTTTGCCTTTCGCACTTGCCCGCTCGGCTTCCTTTTACACAACACTTATGATCCTGCGCGACCACCCTGTTCGTCACACGACCGTTTAACCTACATCGGGACTCAGCGACGCCCGTGGTCCAACGACTTACGGCGACCTTCGCTCCCTAATAAAATAGACTACAGCCGGACGAGTCAGCTCGACTCGCTAGCTTAGACAACACTCTTCTTTCCTTTCGCGCACGCACTTACTATTTCTTTTCTTTCACTCCGAACACTAAATTCCGCGATCATGAGAAAAGCTTAAATCTAAACTAAGAGAAGACAACCAAGTCGAGGCAGCTACTCGCGGCGATATTGGATGCGTTCGCGAGACAAAGAACCGATCACGCGTGGAACTACGCTTCAGCCCGCAAGGTAAAACGGAGATAACATAGAGAAAACCACTGACCTTTTCCTCAATTCCTCGGGATGACCGCGAAGTCCTCCTCGTCGACAGATAGCTCGCTCAGGAATCACACACAAAAGAACACAGCCTCTCGTCCTCCCTCGCCGTCGCTCGACGCGCTTGCTCATTGGTCGATTCGCTTGGGCCGACGGCCCGCGCTTTCGCGCCGCTACAGGCTCGCGCGCCTCACACTTCATCGATCGCTACGCATGCGCTCTCGACGCCTCGACTATTTTCACTGCTGGAGCAGACAGCCGCGAAATACGAACGCTCGTTTCGACAGATAGCCAGTCAGCACGCAGACAATTAATTTATTATTAGTCCGGGAGCCATGGCATTTTGTCGTGCACTTTCTTCAAAAGATTTTTTGACAGTCAAAATTTGTTTATGGTAACCTACTGAAAGTAACCCTAAATTCTCGACTTCGGACCTGATCGGGAACATTGTTATTATTGCAAAATAAACTTCAAAAAACTTTTTTTTAGTTTTCTGCGAATAACGTTTTAGTAACGCATTTTATGCAAAAAAGGTAGAGAGGAAAGATGTTTAGAATTGAATTTCCAATCAGACACATGTATTCCCGAATGCAAAATTAACTTTTTTCATCGCTAAATTGTTAAACAAAAAAAAACTTTTTCCAAATTTTCACATTGCCACAGTTTTTTCAAAAAAAAGATCTTTTTCGTCGGATAAGCTCTCAATGACGACTTTTAGTACAAACAATCTAAAAATCGTTGCCCGATCCGTATATCTCAAAATGGCGTCCTATTGCAAAATTATTTACCCGAAAATTTCAAATTCATTTCAAATTTGCCCATGGAATGATAAACGGATCCAACTGCGCTTAATCGATAGCTTTTGACGTACTTAATAAATGCTAAACAGGAATTTTCTTAAAATTAATATTTAACAACATTTTTAGCAATAAATAGTTTTTATTTTCGCCAATTTTCAAGTTAGAGAAACGCGGTAAAATGCATTTTAAAGTACTTAAAAAACCATGATTTTTCGTAAAAAGTTCGTCAAGATCCGACCAATAGGAGCCGAGATACGAAATTTTTTTCAACCGACGATTACACCGAAACTATTTAATACTTTTTAATGAATTTTCACACAATGCTTGTTCAAATGATGCTCTAAATGATAGCATTATTCTTGATAGTTGTAATGGACTTAATTCTTGTAAAAGGACCGATGAAAGGATGCGAGATCAGCGCGCGCGGCCGCGCGACTGCTCCGGCCGGGCGGCGCGGTGGTGGGGGGGATCGCCGCTGCGGCTTTCGTCAACCTTAGATACAAATTGATTTTCTCAGCAACCAAAGGTCCTACGGTAATGCTTTTCTTTTATTTTATGTGTTTTTCCTCAACTTTCACGTCGTGTCAATGAAATTTACATGAGCGCAATGCAAATACCCGAAAATTACGTTTTTTAGATGTAAATTTAATTTCTCGGCAACCAAAGGTCCTACGTCAATGCTTTTTTTTTTTAATTTTATGTGTTTTTGCCTCAATTTTCACGTCATGTTAATTAAATTTTTATATGTGCCATACAAACACAAGAAAATTTCATGTTTTCTGTTATATGCAGTACTACATAATGTATTCATATTTTGTATATATAAGTGTGTATATTAATTTTAAAAGCTCAGTACAAGGATAGTGTTTGCTTACGATTTCTGCATTAAACCAAATTAAGGAATTAATGTCGATAAAATGTTTTTCAACTATAAGTTATCGCTTCCCGTTATGTAAAAGTTTTTAAACTAGCATTGAATTTAATCGATTTTCATGGGATAACATACTTATTTCTATATATATTTACGCATGTGTAACGTTTTAAAATCGTATGTGTATACGAGCGCGAGGCACACACACATACACACATATACGCGCTTATTCATGGCGTCAAGTGGAGAAAATGGTTTAAAAAGTAAATCAAAGTTCCTACTGCGGTAATGCTTTTTTTTAATTTAAAGTTTTTTTTCTCAACTTTTACGTCAATAAATTAAATATTTTTCACGTAGAATCTTACAAAAAAATCATATTCGCTGTTGAAACAGATAAAAAGTTATTTTATACATGTACAAACATTTATATACATAAGTATAATCTCATGTAAATCGATTAAATTCAATGCAGCTCCAGAAAGTTGTATACAATTATATTTTATGGACATTAATTCTTTAATTCCGTTTAATGCTGAAATCGTAAGCAAACACTATCCTTGTATTGAGCTTTTAAATTAATATACACACACATATATACAAAATATGAATACATTATGTAGTATTGCATATACAGAAAATATGAAATTTTCTTTTGTTTGTATGGCACTTATGAAAATTTAATTAACATGACGTGAAAGTTGAGGCAAAAACACATGAAATTAAAAAAAAAGCATTAACGTAGGTCCTTTGGTTTACTTTTTAAACCATTTTCTCCACTTGACGCTATGAATAAGCGCGTATATGTGTGTATGTGTGTGTGTGCCTCGCGCTCGTATACACATACGATTTTAAAAACGTTACACATGCGTAAATATATATAGAAATAAGTATGTTATCCCATGAAAATCGATTAAATTCAATGCTAGTTTAAAAACTTTTACATAACGGGAAGCGATAACTTATAGTTGTGTTACGTCCGAACACATACATACAATTTATAATGATTGCTGATGGTTCCAAGGGAAAGAAACAAAAGACTCTGGTATACGTTAGGTGAAAAGTATATATATATATTTAATCATTCATTTACTAAACATGAATTTACAATAATTGCCCCTTGCTTAGTGATCGTTGTACGATCGCATTACCGGGTGAGGGGTCGGAAAATACGAGACCAGTATAAAAATGAAAGACTCGGATATTTTAGGAAGAGAAAAAGTACCTTGCTATACTCGGTGTGTTGTCTGTGTACGTGTATATCTATATATATGTATATGTAGAAGTCGATGCTGGATGCTGCCGCTCCGTGATCTCCCGCTGTGAGGGTCTTCCTCTGTAGAGAGAGAGTATACGGCGCCGCCACGTCTGGGCCTTTTTACAGGTATTCGGTCGGCCCGTTCTATGCTTCCTTTCTATCTCTCTCTCTCTCTCTCTCTCTCTCTCTCTCTCTCTCTCTCTCTCTTTTCTTTCTCGAGCGGAATATCCCTTCTGTTTATTTAATTACGGTAGACTCGCGCACTACTGTCTTCGTTTTTCTGCGCGTGTTCAAAAGAATACAATTGTACGCGTTTGTCGACTATTCGTATTTGCATATAAGAATCGCGCACTTGCGGGCAATCGATCGTACTGATCAGTTTTCGGTCTGTGAACTTAGTGTCCGCGCCGCCGCTCGTCTTCCCTATTTAAGCAGGTAGGTGATTTTTGGCGTTGGGCCCTCTCACTTTCCGCTGCCACGCCTAATTACGTGACCGTCGAAGGTTTTCTCGGCGCTTCTCTATCGATGATGACACTTGTGTACGCTTTTCCTCGATCTTCCACTTTCGATTTCGTCAAGGCGTCGGCCTTCCGTAGATGCGTATTTTCCATTCGTGTTGCGCACTTAATTAAGGGCAATTCCTATTCTCGAGGTTTCTTCGAGTTTTTCGGCTAGTGCGCAATAGTCGTGAGTTTTCCTTGTACTTTGCTGTTACGGATGTATTTAGTATTTTCTTTCGTAATGAAATTTGTTTATTTCATTACAGTTGAAAAACATTTTATCGACATTAATTCCTTAATTTGGTTTAATGCAGAAATCGTAAGCAAACACTATCCTTCTACTGAGCTTTTAAAATTAATATACACACTTATATATACAAAATATGAATACATTATGTAGTACTGCATATAACAGAAAACATGAAATTTTCTTGTGTTTGTATGGCACTTAATTTAATTAACATGACGTGAAAATTGAGGCAAAAACACATAAAGTTAAAAAAAAAAGCATTGACGTAGGACCTTTGGTTGCCGAGAAATTAAATTTACATCTAAAAAGCGTAATTTTCGGGTATTTGCATTGCACTCATGTAAATTTCATTGACACGACGTGAAAGTTGAGGAAAAAACACATAAAATAAAAAAAAGCATTACCGTAGGACCTTTGGTTGCCGAGAAAATCAATTTGTATTTGGCCGCGCGCGCTGATCTCGCATCCGTTCATCGGTTCTTTTACAAGAATTAAGTCCATTACAACTATCAAGAAAAATGCTATCATCTAGAGCATCATTTGAACAAACATTGTGTGAAAATTCATTAAAAAATATTAAATAGTTTCGGTGTAATCGTCGGTTGAAAAAAATTTCGTATCTCGGCTTCTATTGGTCGGATCTTGACGAACTTTTTACGAAAATTCATGGCTTTTTAAGTACTTTAAAATGCATTTTACCGCGTTTCTCTAACTTGAAAATTGGCGAAAATAAAAACTATTTATTGCTAAAAATGTTGTTAAATATTAATTTTAAGAAAATTCCTGTTTAGCATTTATTAAGTACGTCAAAAGCTATCGATTAAGCGCAGTTGGATCCGTTTATCGTTCCATGGGCAAATTTGAAATGAATTTGAAATTTTCGGGTAAATAATTTTGCAATAGGACGCCATTTTGAGATATACGGATCGGGCAACGATTTTTAGATTGTTTGTACTAAAAGTCATCATTGAGAGCTTATCCGACGAAAAAGATCTTTTTTTTTGAAAAAACTGTGGCAATGTGAAAATTTGCAAAAATTTTTTTTTGTTTGAACGTCCTACGACGTTATCTATTTTATTTATTTCTATTAGGCAAAAAGAATTAAAGGTGTAACTTTTGTTTTAAATCCTTGTTCCTGGAAGATTCCGACTTGACATGTTTTTCGTTGGGAGAATTAGACTTAACATGTTTTTCGTTGGGAGAATCGGACTTAAAATATTTTTCGCGGGGAATATCAATTTGAAATATTTTTCGCTGGGAGAGTGGACCGGACATGTTTTTCGCGGGGATTAAGCGTTCGTCATGTTTTTCGTTCCGAGTTTGGTAGAACATAGTCTTCGTACGGGGTAGCGATATAAACACTATATAACTTCCGAGACAGTAGCTGACAAAGCCGCATAAATAATAGCTGTGTTTCTCGGCCTCTCTCTTCCCCCGCGGTTAACTAGCCGGGGGAAACGATTATCGAGATGTACACAAATCATATTTGCTCCAATATGTAAGTTTTCATAAATATCGCTTTTGTATGTATTATTCTGTTCTTCTTTTTAATAAAATGTTGACAGTTTCCTGATGAGGGCGACAATGATCGCCGAAACGTCGTTTTTTAAAAAAGAAAGGGATTTGATTTCTTAAACCCTTTCTGAACCACTGCCTCGGAGAGATCGATAAATACCAACAAAAGAATATTAAAATTTTGATATTTAAGAATGTATGAAGATGAAGTTAAATAAAAAGAAATAAAATCTTGAATTGAAAATTTAAATAAATGAGTATTAATGAACTAATTACTTTGAAAATATATTGAAAATTGAGATATATACTGTGAGACAGAGAAAGAGTGCTATTGATGAGAAGCAGTAGAGCAAATATGCGATGAGATAATATATAGACTAATTAAGATACAAACTAAAAAAAGATCAAGGTACAAAGATATTTTTTGCTGTGATTGAAGCAAATCAAGTAAAGCTAGTGAAGTGTACTAATAATACTATGTTTTTCTAATTGGTCATAAGACACATTTAAATGTCAAAATAACGCATTGAACCGTTGTACTGAGATCTGATTGAGAAAATTAAATTTAAAGGAGAGAATTGGAATTGAATGTGAAATAGA
This sequence comes from Philotrypesis tridentata, assembly GCA_018906965.1. Taxonomy (NCBI): domain Eukaryota; kingdom Metazoa; phylum Arthropoda; class Insecta; order Hymenoptera; family Pteromalidae; genus Philotrypesis; species Philotrypesis tridentata. The sequence continues at coordinate 157,112 of JACCIB010000334.1, read as the reverse complement.
TAAAAATAAGTCAGTTAAAATTTTAAAGTCAAGAAATAAATACGTCTTGAATTTAGGGATGAGCAGAGAATTTGAAGTAAGAGAATGTAAATAAGAAAATTGAATTATATGAGAATATTTCGTAGATCATTTATCTGTTGAACTGTATCGTTCATGTGCTGCACGTAACTGACCTGACATTAATATATAGTAAAATCATGATGTAGAGACGAGATATTTTATCAATAATTATGAAATTCGAAATAGTCTAATGAGTATAAAATTAAAAACAAAACAAATATCCAGCCTTGAATCGTAAATTCAATTCTAAGGACACTGGAAATAAATCAATGGCATTTTGTAATTTATTGAGAAAGAAACAGAGTCTGAATCTTAAAACTGATATGTAATAATGATTACTATTGAAAAGATCATAGGTAACTTTAAAAATATACTGTATATACTAATTCATGTAAAGAAGTTAATATATGTACTTTTGAGAAAAAGAAAAAAAAATCCGTGTAATAATGAAATAGTGAAGAGTGTATGTAAATATGAAATTACAGACAGATAATGACAGAGACAAGTTATGACGAGTAAGAAATGCATTTAAAGGGACAAAACACCCTTATTCCTTCAAAAATAAAATAATTTGTAAGGTCCCACATTTGTTTTGTTCACTATCGTATATCTGATTTTGTCATGTATATCGTATGATCTCTATGAGTGTGAATGAGTACGCTGACGGTAGCATTATTGTAATACATCAGCCTAGTGTACTGGTTGAGCAACGAAGTGATCGAGATTCGGGCGTTTTAAGATCAACTTAGCACTCTCATGTATGTCAATGCTTGTACAACTTTTGTAATCCTTCTTTCGGTGGCGAGTATCGATTGATTTTCAGTGATCCCTACACATTATTATTAGGTAACTGCCTTGATCGAGGCCGAGCCTCTATAAACCCTGGACTCAATCAACGCAGCGCCTTTCGCGATCAGACCAAGTATCGGTGTCCCTCGAACCTCGTCGCATACAGTAAAGCAAGCTGTTACTATTACTGCGACTTTACTACTACTACTACGATTACTGCGACTAGCCAACTACTTGGAGACATTGCAGAAGTATTTACTCAAGATCGTAAGAGGGTATCAAGATACTACCCGTACGCTATCGGTGGGCTCACAAATTTACTGAATTCTGCAGGCAAGCTGACATATTTGCTCCGCTTGGAGTTATATTATAACTGTAGTACTCTGTGAAGAAAGGATTGCCAATTATATCTGGCCTGAATGGGTAAAGCTGCAGCTTAGATAGGTACTTGTTATAAAACGTAAGTTTAATTATAACACTTACATAAGAACTAGCGTAGGAATTTTACAATAAAAATAAAGCATCTAGAATAGAACAAGTGTGAGTGGACGAATGTATGGCCCTTTGCAATCTCTGTTTGGCATAAAAATAAAAAATAACAAAGAAAAAAGAATATTGAAAAGCAATATTTATTTTAATATTAACAGTAGCTTATGTGACATTTCCTTTTTAATAAAAACCCTAAAAATTAGAAGTTTAAGAACACATCCAAATAAGGAGATAAAGCATCGTATCCATACTTATAAATAAGCCAGCCCGCTCTCCAAACGTCTCCGCTTTTCCATCAGCAGCGTGTCCGCATTTCTATCATTAGCGTGTCCGCACATTCGATCAGTGTATCCGCATTTCAAAAGCACGTTCTCACTTTGACATAAGTTCACACATCTGATTGTGTCCACATTTATGAAGATGGATTCACATTTCAGTGTGTGCACATATTTTCAACGTTCACAATTGCTCATTTTGTGTCCACATTTCCTTACCTTGTCCGCATTTTCTATGGCACAACGGGACTGAAGGATTAACAACAAAGATAAGAAGGGACAGGAAGACCATTTACAAATTTATTTATTAATTATTCTTTTCCAACACAAGGTGTAGGGACCAAAGATAACCTAAAGGTAAAAATCGAACACATTGTGATAAAATGTAATATGTTTCGATTTAACAGAGATGTACACAAGAGAGATAATGTGTAACAGTGGCAAAATGTATTTAAATATATCTGAAAATGAATTATTTCATATAATCCAAGAGAAAAGAAAAGATCCAATTATAATAATTAAAATCGGAGGGAGATTCTAAGATATTCTTGAGAAATCGTTGAACCTAGAAATGATACAAACTTCGAATGTAAATATTTGATTACAATGCTAGATGAGTAAATTGAATTATAAAATAAACATGAAAATCATGGTTAGACTTGATGAGAATGATGATGAGAATAAGGAATAGATAAAAAATAAATAAACCCTGGCAAAAAGTACCACGAGCGAGTAACTCGTGAAAATTAACCGAATTCGTGGCAAGCTTGTGAATGAACTCGCGTAAAACCCTGCTAAAATTGGGACGCTGACTACTGAGTTACTCGGAGCGAACTTGCTAATTAATTTAAAATAAACAATTAATTGTTTGGCGATTATTCCTATAAAATCAATTATTATTATTTATATTATTATGCAATCATAATATAAATAAAAATAATCCATTAACTTAATAGAAACAATTTTTATTATTTAATCGGCGGTTGCTCCAATTTATCAGATTTATCAGAGGATCCGATGTATTAGACGATGGCTAAATCAGTAGTGTCAGGCTAGTAATCCAGATGTCTAGGGTTCAAACCTGACTCTCGGCGATTTTGAGGATTAACTTTTCACCTCTTTGTTTACATATTTATATAAGGATTTGAGAAGGCTGATGTAAAAATAAAAAAAAATTATCAGATTTGGAGGTTATATTTGTGTGTCGCGAGCGTGTCGCGAACCAGCAGAACGAGGCGTAACTTCGCGCGCACGCGCAGATGCGTTTACATGATATATACTCATCTGTGCTTCCGATTTTAGACGAGTTTACTCCCAATTCATCGCGAGTTCTTAACTCTATTATTCGCGAACAGAACTCGGTAACTATTAGCGTATTGGCTAATCCGACTCGCCAATTTTTTTATCAAGGAGCATGACTAATATTAGTGACAAACAGACGCGAGTATGGAAAAAATCAGGTACATGCAAAAAAATGCTTAGATTTAAATCATTTCCCATTTAAATGCTTTTTTCATTATATGTATAATGTATTACGCGTTTTATTAAAAGTAAACGATTGTAATTTAAAGAAATGTGTTTTACTATAACGCTTGACTCTGAAAATTAGCAATAACAAAATTACTATAAAAAAATTATTTATAAAAGAAAATTGTAAACGTTTATCTTTCATTTCTAGTGTTTCATCCATCTAATTGCCTTTCATTTCCTTTGAAATACGTTTGAGCCCACCATCTCTGAATTTCGAAATCGTTTTCTCTTTCTTTAATTAAGGGGGTCTGATACTCATTAATGACGTGCCACTAACCATACGATATAAAAGTGCTTAAATAAAATAAATATAACGAATTACGCAAATTCAAAAGATAGCTATCCTCCTTCTTGGTATCATCTATCAATATGCAAAGTTTGAAATCGAAATGTTCAGGTATCAAAAAGAACGATTGGAACGAAAATCAGTACACCCTAGTTAGTTAGGTTACATCCTCTGATTTTCGTTCCAATCGTTCTTTTTGATACCTGAACATTTCGATTTTAAACTTTACATATTGATAGATGATACCAAGAAGGAGGGTAGCTATCTTTTGAATTTGCGTAATTCGTTATATTTATTTTATTTAAGCACTTTTATATCGTATGGTTAGTGGTACGTCATTAATAAGTATCAGACCCCCTTAATTATAATAAGAACTAATAATAGGCAATGCAAGCCTAATTCCAGAAAGTCTAATAAGTCATAACTAAACAATTATTAAATTAGAGATGAGTGTCCAGTAAAATCTCTATTTTTTTAGAGAAGATTTCTTCTCCCTTTGATCGAAACAACAAAGTCAATATAAATATTGACGACTCGATACTGCTTGCCCGAAGGTTAGGTTTATTTTGCGCAAGCGCGGTGCCGCTTGCGCATCGCTCTGTACCGCTCTGCTCCTTATGTAGACACAACCTTATAAACAAAACTAGAGATTAAAAATTGATAAAAACAATGTACATATATACTATAAGGAAAAGGAAATCTTAACAAAGTAAATTAAGTATTGTTTAATAATGACTCTATCGCTCGATGATGGAATAGTGTGGAATAAAATTGATGCGTCTCTTCGAGCCAAGTTGTTTATTAAAAAATTGCCAAACGTTTCGGGATATTTTTATCCCCTCTTCAGTGACTGTATAATCGTTTGAATACAAGGTTTTATTACAATTATAATATTAAAAAATAAGTGAAATTGAAATTAGAATTCTTCATATAATTACCTAATTTGCAAAACAACTTTCGTGTTTTACATTATTAGGAACGGACCAGAAAAAGGATAAATCGCATATGGCGCTATAAATTTAAAATTAGAAAATTAAACCAATGTTTACAAGAGAACTATTACAAAATTTTTTTAACTATAACTTACGGCCTAGGACTCGAGAATTTTATTAAAAACAGAATGGTCTCACCGGTGCCATTCGGTGGTAATGCGGCACCGGTCGAGGCAGGACATCAACTAATGTCTCGACGAAAATGGGGCAATATATATTGCGCAATACATACATTAGATGCTGTACCAATACTTAGAATTGTTATATAAAATATAATGCAAAACACATCGGCGACGGATACCTCGAGCTTCATCCGTATACCAAGAACGAATAATACAGTAGAGGTGGCACGCTAATACTCAAGTAACAGAGCGGGGGGCCCGCGCCGCATCGCAAGAAACGCTCCTGCCATGACTATATGACTATATAGTATACAGTATGGACGGCGCGTTGCCACGGCAACCCGGTCTCCCCGACCTCCCACTGGGCTGTTCCGCTCCGGCTCGCCAGCCAATCACTATCGAACATGTGTTGGCTGAGTTGAAGAGAGCGCGAGGTATTATCGGGTTGCCGTGTTTACCGACATATTACCGACAATGTTTTTGTGTTTCACATGTCGGCCGTTTCATTGCCCCCCAACAAAAATTGTTGAGTTACCAACGAAAATAATTTTTGGTGCTACTCAGGTAAGCATGTGATGAACAAAAACATTGTCATGTTTTTAGTAATGTGTACTTGTGTTTTTTGTTTTAATTGATTTTTTATTAACAATAAAAAAAATACGTTTATAAAAATATATGTGGCTATGCTTGTTTTTTTTAAAAAATAATAGATGACTTATTAGCAAAAAATATCTATAAAAATACGTCATGCCATAGAAAAAAAAAACAAACGGTCGACGCATGTCTCGGGGTTTACGGCGCGATGGCAAATTCGTCAAATTTGCACTTGTACGTTACTGTGCCGAGTGCCTTCCATTCGGCGAGTATGCGTGCAACTTCTTTATCGGTTATCTTCCTGGCCTCATCCCTTTTTTTTGTAGCTCGCGTTTGGCTTCTTCCCTCCATTTTTCCGCGTCCTTCTTGGCCGCTTGTAGGGGGACGGGGACGTACTCCTCGTCGGCTGTTGCTTCTGGTGGGGGAGCTTGGGTGGTGGCTAGAGGCGGAGGTGCCTGCTTGGCCATTTTTGTCGGCCGTGTTACGTGACGATTGATCGCCGGTAAAGGTGGTGGTGGCATTAGGGCCCGTAGTTTGGCTGCTTCCTCGGCTCTGCTTGTTGGCCGTGTTGCGTTGCCTCGTCGCTCCGTCGACTTTGTTTTCGTCCATGTGCTCGGAGTTTGTGTGTAGCGGTGTTTCGGCGGCTCTGTTTGTGCCGTGCGGCTTACCACGTTTGGCACTGGCCGATTGGAGCTGGTGAATGGCTTGGCCCGGATGAAGGCAGCGTATTGAACGCCCTGGTGCGAAAACGTCTGAGACCAATGTCCACCGTCTTGCAGCATGGCCTGTGTCACTTGCGTCGTTTGGGTGCAACGCCCGGTTTTAGCGCACGTTTGTGTTGTCGCGTCTATTTTGCCTGTTTGAGACATGCTGTCGGTTCGGCGTTTTCTTTGGTACTGATGAGCCCCGGAGCTCTTTGCGAGAGTTGATTGTTGTTGTTGATGTTTGAAGGTTCCGCGGTAGCCCGTGTCTTTGCAGTTATACAGTCTATTTTTCGTGACCAAGCATAGTCATATATATGTTTTTTACATAGTTTTGTCTGTTCGTAAGTGTTTTGTTTTGATTTTAAAATTGCTAAATTTTCATTCATTGTTGAAGTATGGTTTTAGATTGTTTAAATGGAATTTGCCCCTTTCTTTTCTCGTAATGGGATTTTCCAGTAAATATGTATCAAGTCCTATGACTTCTTTTATTTTGAACGGGCCGTCAAATATATTTAAGAATTTAGCAATTTTACCGCCTTCCGAATCGGTTACATTTAATACTTTTACCAGAACGTTGTCGCCTTTTTTGAGTGAGTAATGGTTTTTTGTGTTTTTTGTTTTTGATCGTTTTGTAGCTATTTTTGTAGCTCTTTCTTTTGCTAAATATATTCGATGCTCGCGTGATAAATTATTGTGTTCATTTGGTATATGTAAGACTGTTTGCCATATTCGGGTTGGCTGTATATTACAATGTAGTTCTAATGGCGTACAATTTGTTGTGCCGTGATGTATTTCGTTTAAGATTGTTTGGATCGTTGGTATCATTCTACTCCATGCTTTGTGTTTTTCGCTTAATAGGGTTCGCATGAATCTACCGATTTCTCTATGTACCCTTTCAATTACATTACTTTGTGGGTGTCGAATAGAAGAGTATACAATTTTGATGCCGGTGGATTCTAACGTTTTTCGAAATTTTTCACTGGTAAATTGTGTCCCGTGATCGCAGATTATTTTTTCGGGTTTTCCGAATTTTGGTATATAGTCATTTAATAGTTTATTTAATGTGGCTCCTGCCGTTGCTCGTCTGAGGGGGTAGAAAACTACGAATTTACTGAAAGCATCAATTGTTGTTAATAAATATTTTGCCCCCCCCCCTCCTGAGGACGGCAGGGGCCCATAGAAGTCGATGGATAAAAGTTCGTTGGGTTTACGTGTTAGGATTGGTTGAGCTATTTCATTATACTTAATATTTAATGGTTTTGTTCTTGGGCAATTATCACAATTTTTTATTGCCAATGCAATCTTTTTGCGTAAACCCTTTGCGTAAAAATGTTCGCTTATCATTTTGTATAATTTTCTACCGCCTATGTGAGCGTATGTGTTGTGTGTTTCTATAACAAAAGGTTTTATCATATTGTTTGGAATTACGATTTTTTCTCTGGTGTTTGATTTTTTGTATAATACATTGTTCATGATTTCGAATCTTCGCATTGTTTGTGTGTCTTTGTTTGCAATCTTGATTTTAATGTTTCGTGTATCATTTTCTTGATTTTGTTTGAGTTCTATAGTTTTGCAGAGTTTTTTGAGACTATCCGTACGTGTTTGTGTGAGAGCCGTAATTATAATTTCTGTTTGTGATTCTGATTTTAATTTTTCGCTGGTGTCCATGCGACTTAAATAATCTGCGACCGCATTTTGTTTACTAGGTATGTGTAGAGGTTTGATATTATAGTCTTGAATAGCCAAGCTCCATCGTTGAAGACGCTGGTTATTAAATTTGCATGTTTGTCAGAAGGTTAATGCTTCGTGGTCTGTTCTTACTATAATATCAGTTGCTCCTTTTAAGTATGATTCTAATTTTTTCAAAGCCCATACTAGGGCAAGCATTTCTTTTTCTGTAGTGAAATAAGAGCATTCGCTCCCTTTGAATGTTCTGCTGACAAAGCAGACGATTTCTTCGTCCCCTTTGTCGTTTGTCTTTTTTGGATGGCTTTTTTGGATTCGCGTAAACTAAAAACATGTTTTCGTCAAATAATGTTTTTATTTTTTCAAATGCTTTTTGATGTCTTTCTGTCCATATGAATATGTTTTTCTTTTTAACTAAATCTAGTAATGGGACCAAGTGGTCTGCAAAATGTTTTGTAAACTTTGAATAGAAATTAATGAACCCGATAAAACTTTGTAATGTTTTTAGGTTTGTTGGTGCTGTGAAATGTTTGATTGTTCTGATTTTTTCCGGATCCGGCCGGATGCCTTTAACTGAAATGAAATGACCGAGGAATTCTATTTCTTTACAAAAAAAATGTTGTTTTCTTAAAGTTTAAGCGTAGGTTGTGTTTTCGTAATCGAGAGTATAGTAAGTGTAAATGTTGTAAGTGTTCTTCGAAACTGTTTGACCCGACCACAAAGTCATTAACAAAAAGTATTAAGAATTTATCGAAGTCCCAAGTGGCTTCTATTAAACCTCGGATTAATGCGGCTCCGCTGGTTTTTATCCCGAATGGGACTACGTTGAACTCGTAAACGTGTGAATTAATTTTAAATGCTGTATATTTGCGTGATTCTTCCGCTAGTTTAATCTGCCAGTAACTTGACGTGAAATCGGATATACTCATTATAGGTTTATGTGCGCATCTTTGGAGTATTTCGTTGATGCCTGGCGGACCTTCGTAATTGTTATGTAATACAGAATTTAATTGTTGTGCTGCTAAACATGGACGGATTGATCCGTCTTTTTTGCGTACGATTTTAATAGGATTTATATAGACGCTGTTTGATCGTCGTATGATTTTTAAATCTAACATTTTTGGATTTCTTTTAAAGTGTCCTCGCGGTCATAGATGGCAATCGGATATGATCGTGTGAACCACGGTTTAGTATCTTTAAGTATTAGTTTATGTTCATATGTTGTTAGGAGACCCGGTTTTTTTTCGAAAATCTCTTTATGCTCAATTATTAAGTTTTTTAGTTTAGTTTTTTGTGTTGCCGATAGGTCAACGCATTCGTTTATTTTTCCGTCGATTTCTAATTCTGAAAGTTCGTCCGGATTTTCGTAATTTTCCTCGTACGCTTTATGTGGGTATTCGAGGTTTTTTGTTTGATCTGACTCGTATTTTGAGTATTCAGATTTTTCTATTATCGCGAGGCTTTGGTAGCCATTTCGCGGAATAGTTTTGTAGACTTATTTTATAATATCGTCCACGTTATGAGAGTTGAATAATATTTCTTTACCGGCCGTGTTTATAAGCATTTTTAATGTTTTAATAGTGTCGTACCCAATTATACACGGCTTTATGAGTTTCGGAATTACTATGTATATAATTTTTGTTTTTATTTTGTTTATTTTTGTACTTAGTTATACTTGTAATTTTATGCGCGTGGATTTACTGCCAGTCGCGCTTTTTATTGTTTTGCCAATTATCGGTAAGGTAGGACATATTTTGAATTTTTCGAGGTTCTGATAATAAAATTTCTCGGATATAGCCATGATCTCGCTACCTGTGTCGATAAGAGCATTTGTTTTTGTTTGTTCGATTTCGATCTCTATTTCCGGACAGTGAAAAACTTCAATGTTTTGGCCGGAAGGGCTTATATCACGAAGGAGTTCCTCCCGGGGATCTTCCATTATTGACGCGATTTTAGTTACACTTCTACTTTCGTGTTTTGCTGAAAGCGCGTCTGTTTCTAGTGTAACTACTTGTCGTTTTTTGAACTTTTTAGAATAACTTCTGGATCAGCTTCGAAATTGAATAACTCCGTATCTTGTTTTTGTTGTGAACTTGCCCCCCCCCCCTCCTGAAGGAGGTTTAGTTTGATTTGCGTTTTTACTTATTTCTTGTATATGCTTCGGTTTATTTTGCCATGGTTTACCCGGTGTTTTGTTAGTTGTGTCTCCCGAGCTTTCTCCCGTGGGAGGATTTTAAGTTTTTTCATTTTTATTGGGCGAGTCATTGAAGTTGCGGCGTTTTTTACCATCGTCAATGTCGTAATCTGTTAATATCTCAAGGAATTCATTGATGTTCCTAATTCTTTGTGATTTTATAGTTCTGCGATTGTCGCGATCAAAGTGTTCCGCTATTTACCGAATTATTTCTTCGTCTGGTATGTTTAACTCAAGATTCCGAGCCACGTTGCACATGTATGTAGCATAGCTAACTCGCGAGAATTTTCCCGGAAAATATTGACCGTATTCAAGTTTTGTCGATTTTTCGCGCTGGATGTTCCGGTTCCAGTATCTTTCTTTAAAACAGATTATAAATTGATCAAGCGTTCTGATATTCGATTGTAAGTACCACCAGTTTTGCGCGTCCCCTTCTAGAGTCTGAGAAATCAGGTGTTTCAGCTCGTATTCGTCGGGGTTAAGTGCTTCTGTGTATGACTCTAATTCTTTAATAAATTTAATCGGTCTTTCTGACGCGAGACCTTTGAATTTCGGCGGATCTATTTTTAGCTTCCTGGAATTGTCCGTCGTGTCGCTTGACGTTCTAGAGGCTTTAGCCAATCTTTCGATTTTACTTATTGACTTTGTCATTTCGTCTTTGTCAGTTTGTATTTTATTTTCTATTTGATTTATCTACGCCGCGTGTGTTGCGTCGTGTGATAGCATTTTTTTCTTTGAGGGTTTTTATTTCTTCCCGGAGGGATTCTACGTATGCAGTTAGTGTCTCTAATTGTTCATCGATCGCCGATTTTTCACTTTTATGCTTTAATGTGATTTTATCGGTTTTTGGTGTCCCCGTGGAATTTTCTAATGCGGTGACTCTATTGCCGAGGTCATTCGTTTCAAAGTGTAAATTTGTTATTTGTGAGTCGACTTGAATTTGCCATTGTTGTTCTTCTGTTAATGTATCAGAGTGTGTGTTTTTTAAATTTTCGAACGATTGGGCGTATCGCCTGTGTCGTTCGTCATGATCTGCCATTATAAATGATAATTGTTTCAAGTGAATTTATTAATAGTTACTTATTCAAAAAATATAAACTTCCCGTGACTTTCTCCTAACCTTACTGATATCTCGAGTCCCTGTTCGGGCGCCAATGAAACGAGCCAGAAAGATTCCTCTATCCCGGCACATGAGTTCGAGACTCTAGAACCGTAAGGTATCGTGAGTCGGTCGAGGGAGGGGTCGAAACCGCCTCCACAGGAGTGACTATCCCTACCCTCCTGGAGTTAATCAGGAGGGTGCTGCTCGTCGATAAGCGGCGGAGGTCAATCTCGATATGACTCGTCGCTTATTGACTTAGGAGGGCCTCCACGCAGCCATCGGGGTACGGGTCGTCAAGTACCTGATGCGCAGGCAACATGACACCCTCGCCCTGTGAGAGGGGGAGAAGGTCGGACTAAGATTTAGGCAAGAGAATTTAGATGGATTTTAATTATTATCTTTATTCAATTTAAATTAACAGAATGAGTTTAGATAGCTCCTCAGTGCAATAGGGGAGGGAGGTGGCGTTGCACAATCCCTATCCGAGCGCTATGCTCATGAGGCATCAGGATGCACGAGGCCGGAAGCAGGTGCGCAGTTCCCTCGAGAGGGTCGTGCTCGCTGCGGGAGCTATTGATAGAATGACGGTCTCCTTGCTGCTGCGCTGCCTTTTATATTCCTCTGGTGCCTATGCTGCTGTATATAAGCTGCTGCTCCCTCTCTTGGCACTCGCTCGTAGCTCGGTGTGGAAAAGGTGGCGCTGCTGTGGTTTCCGCTTCCGTGGCTGTGGCGCTTGTCTTTGGTGCGGTGTTTTCGCGAAATTTGTGCTCCGTGCTGTCGGTAATAATTCTACCGGTATATTACCGACAATGTTTTTGTGTTTCACATGTCGGCCGTTTCAATATAATTATTGATTTGAAAATTTTATTATACTTACGCCCGCGCATCATATGCATGTTATAACACGTAATTATATCAAGGGGCGCGGTAGTGCCACGATGGCAAATATAAGGTATTTTAGTACGTACGCCGCCGTCGAGCGCTAGCCAGACCCTATGTACTTTAAATTTACCCTGTTGGAACATTGGCGTACGGTTTTCTTCGCATTAAGAGCTTTAATTCTCACTTATGAGCACTCAAATGAAAGCTTAGGATAAAACTAAAAAAATCATTATGACAAGAGAATTTATCGCTCGACAATAGTTGTAGTTTAAGGAAAATGACGTAAATGCATCCCTTCGAGCCAAATAATATTTATTCAATGCCAACATTTCGAACCGTTGCGGTTCCTCTTGAAGGCTAAAATCAAAATTAACAATAACAAATTTACAATAGAATTATAAAATTTTACGAAAGGAACTAAATTTAAAAATAGCAATAGTTTGCCTTAAATATAATTAATAATCACTTAATCAAAAAATCGTGCCGCTAATATGCAAACTGGTCAGCAAGCTAAATAAACGATAATTAACGTTAGACAGCTAAAGTAAAAAAGCACAATTTACAATAAAATGTAACCTTATAGTGACAGTAACCGATCGAAACAGCTGCTACCGGTGCCGCCAGATGCTGATGTGACACCGGTGAAGATTACTAATCAACTGAGTTTAATCCACGCGCACGCCGCTCTTTATATACAGAAATCACCTACATTAACGCACCAAAAAAATTACTTCAGGGTCATATTTTGTGCAGTGGCTTCTATCAAAAGTTATTGCGCAGTGAAAGTTCGGGGTCTTGAATTCTTCAATACGAAAATTCTTCTCCAGTCAGAAAAAATGCTCTCCGCGGAACTATGTCATCCTGACATCAGCTCTACGTATACTATTAATGTATATTGTATGCTCAGTTAATGTATGCAGACGAGCAGACAATGGTGTATTTACTGTGACGGGGCGAGACGTATTTACGAAAAATCGCACAAAGGTGAAGCGACGTGGGGACTTGAACCCACGACCTCGAGATCTCCAGGCACGTGCTCTAACCACGGAGCCAGCGTCGCACTATCAAAGGCCCTGCGAAACGCTGTTATAGCCGACTAGTTTAGACGTGCTCACACCACGTCACATTACATTTTAATTTTTTTATTTGCAATACATATGTAGTGTTAAAGAATAAGTATCATATATATTGTAACAAGAGGTTAGATCACGCCATTTGAATAGCGTGCGCTCGTTAGGTCGCACAATGCGAAGGTAACAGCAAGCTATGTTGCTGTACGATGGCGAGAGACGCGCGGGGAAGAGTGAGAGACGGCCCGCGCGCCACTCAAGCCAGATTCGATTTGACCGAGCCGGTGTGTGCTTCGCGTGCCAGAACGACTTTTTAGCAAGACCACCGTCGTGACCGAGTTTCGCTATACCAAGTTCGGAGACGTTCTGTGGTGATTTTGGTACTCCATCATCTACGTGCTGGAGAAGAGGCGTTTTCTCCGCACCGTCCGAAATCATCTAGGCATAGATTCCGTAGAGGTGTTAGCGGCTCGAGAGGGTGTATTGAGGAAGCGACGCGTACCTCGTACCAACTGTGAGTCGAATTGTGTTAAGATCATCTTCCTCGGCAAGGTCGCCGTTGGACCAGTATTCTCCGCCACAGAATACTCGTCTCTTCCTTGTTCGAGTGTGCGCGTAAATCTCTCCTCGGTCGCGCTTGCGACCGTTGATGCGGATTATCATGTTATTTTTCTATTGACAATATACGAGTCACGGACTCATTTACTTAGCATAAACTTCCGAGTGTTCATTTCCTTTTATTATCGCTTCGTCCTCTTATTCAAACCCGAAAGAATTACTTCTTGCTCGGAAAGTGTGATGCTCGGGCGCATCATACACTTGTACACGAGACAATTGGTTTTATTACCAGAGCAACGCGGATCACCGAGAAGAGCTGCGTCGGGTAGCATTTTTGCAAGGTTTACAGGTAAGACTCGGTGACGCGGCGACATTCTGTGGTCACCGCGCTAAGACCAATTTGCCCCGTTACAATATATAAATATATATATATATATGATTTTGTGATGATACAATAAATAATTAGTGAAGTGATTTTATTTTCAAAAAAATATGCATAATTAAGACATCTCACAAACATAACTAATAGACTAGAGTTAGATGAGTATTTAGTTTTACTTTTGTACAAATACATAATATAATGAAAGATTTTGTGAATTCTTCATTAAAATTTTTCAGGTTTTTTTATTGGAAAGCATACAACTATCAGGTTATATAAGGAAAGAATTTTCTTGTGATGTGACAAGCTAGTGAAAGTGTTGTATTTTCATCATTTATTACACAACTGTCAGGTTATGTAGGAAAGGAATTCCTGTGACAAGCTAGTGAAGTGAAAAGTATTTTTATTCAAGAAAATGTATTATTACGTTTAGAATAACAACTGGTTTAAAGTAAGCGTGTTCTTATTTTGATTCAATTTTGATTCAAAGATTAAAAAATCATGAAAACAATTACAAAACATTACAATCGCAAGTATTTATGCTATCTAGGTCACAAGATCTGATCATTTTTATTATTTTCAATTTAGATCAATTAATCATAGGGATTAATTAATTTTTAATACCTCACAACTTTAAAACGTTTGTTCATCAGAAATTGAATTTGAATAAGGCATATAATTTTACCTACAAATACCTGCTTAAAAAACGAAAAGCAGATTGCATTGGTAGTTTTAGTTTAACTCTCCATACTGAGCTGTACACTTATAAATATCAATATGAAAATCAAAATTATCAGTTGCAAAACAGTGATTAGATAAATATATTTTGAAACTGTCAGATATAATTAACGCGTATCACAAACATGACTAATTGGCTAGAATTAGATAAGTATTTAGTTTTACTTTTTTATAAATACATAATATAATGAAAGATTTTGTGAACTGACTCTTTGTTAAAATGTCTTTTCTTTTTCAGGTTTTTTTATTTGAAGGCATAAGACAATCAGATTTTAAAAGGAAAGAATTTTCTTGTGATGTGACAAGCTAGAGAAGTGTTAAGAATATTTAATTTTTCATGCAAGAAAGTTTCTATTTTTCCATGTGACAAGCTAGTGAAAGTATGATATTTTTTCTTAAGTATCGAAGACAGTTTTTACAGAATTTGCAGTCGATGTGGTTATTACAAATTATTAAGTTCTTTTATTATAATATTTAACCTAAATAATATTTTTAAAATAGTGACAAATAATTAAGTCGAAGTGAAAAGTATTTTTATTCAAGAAAAATTTATTATCATGTTCAGAAGAACAACTGGTTTAGAGTGAGCGTGTTCTTATTTTGATTCCATCTATTAAATGTGTCCATTTAATAATGGTTCACTAAATATATGAACTTTGACAACTTTTATGCATTGTAATAAAATTTTATATTTAAGAACTGTTTCTGTTGTAACATTTATTATGGTTATGTATTATAAAATTACAAAATCACAAAATCAATTTCAAAATATTACAATCGCAAGTGTTCATGCTATCTACGCTACTAGGTTTGATACTTAATTAGTAAGGTAATGTGATCAGTTGCATTAATCACAGGGATTCCATCAAAATTTTAAAAGGTTTATTCATTGGACCACATTCGCAACAATCAAATATTAAAGCTTTCAAAATTTGAAAACTTAAACCTGGTCCAGCGGATAAACCTGAAAATTGTTATGGAATCTCTGTGACTAATTTACTTAATGAAAAATTACTTCTTTTTAATATACAGGGAGTACAAAGTACAACCAACTTCCAGAATACAGATGAGTGTACCTTTCTTTTTAGGGAAGTATACCTTCTGCCATCTAAAAGGTAAAAAGAACACATGAGTCGTCAAACCCATCAGTCGAAAGGATAACATGAGAAATTTTAAGTTGATACCATTGACCAGTTTTGAATATTATAATTTTCAAATTTGTAGATGTTAATATTTCAAAACTGGTCAATGGTATCAACGTAAAATTTCTCATGGTATCCTTTTGACTAATGGGCTTGACAACTCACCTTTTAGATAGCTTATTTCCTTGAAAAACAAGGCACACTCATCCATATTCTGGTTGTACTACGTACTCCCTGGATATTGAAAAGGATTAATATTTTATTAAATAAATTAATCACAGGGATTCCATGACAACTTTCAGGTTACGTAAATAAAAGTATAATTGAAGTGTACGCTTAATAAAAGCTTTGTGTACTTTATAACGGAGTGGCTATTCCCGCTATAATAGGGGACCGTTCCACTAAAGGGTAGCCGTAGGTGTGAGGGGGAAAAGTAACAACACTCCGAGTAAAGGCAAGAGAGATACAAGCGTGCTCAAGGGCACGCAGTGGCAGGTAGTACTCGTGCGAAGCCCAGACGATGGCTGGTGAGAGCGGGTACGCAGAGAGAGAGAGAGAGAGAGAGAGAGAGAGAGAGAGAGAGAGAGAGAGAGAGAGAGAGAGAGCAGGTCAATCGCACGTCGGTGCCGGTGTTTCGCAGGACTGCTCTGGATCACAGCAGTCGTCCAGGCTCGTACTCGGTTCAGCTAATATAGCGTGTTACCAGTCGTGATCGGACGAAGGTGGCATCTCTCGGTCGTCGCACGAGATTCAGGCGGTGCACGAGTACAAGCGTGAAAACAGCACGGGCGCGGGGGACGTGTGCGTAAGCCGGGCGCTACCGCAATATTAAATACAAGGCCACGCGAGATACGGAAGGATGCTCAGGCCCTTATCACGACGTTGTCATATTTGGTATCGCGTGGTTGATGGGCCGGCAACATCGCGGACGAATGAACTCGCGTTCTCTCTCTTAACTCATTAAGGACCAAATGGACGTTTTTTTTGTCTGTATTCAGTGGCTCTATTCAATATGAAATAGATCCGAAAAAAAATCGAGATAAGTCATTATCGATGTAAAATTGTCTGAACTTTCGATCTATGCTGTCAGAATTTTGAAAAAATACATATTAAAAAAGTTATAATTGTTTATTTAACAAAAAACATGAAATTTCGAACAAAATGTTGGCTTTATCGAGCATTTTCGGATCGAAATCAGTCTAGGATTTAAATGATTACGCAAATGTTTGCGTCCATGGACCCTAACCATTAAAATGCACTACAGAGTTTTTCCAAATTGAACATGGCGGCGCTCAATATGGTGGACTAAAGATAACATTTTTTGCTTATTCTAGTATTTTTGAATAAAACAACTTGTTCATGATGGATGATCGCGAGGTAACAAAATCATATATTTTTTAAATACATGAAACCTCGAAATTACCCCTATATACGATGTCCAGGTGTCAGGGTGACCACCAGATCAATGAAATACCATTGGCAAGCATTAGCACCAATAATACCCAAAAAATACCAAAAAACTCAAAATTATCCTTGTAGACGATGTCCAAGTGTCACGGTGACACCCGGGTCAACGAAACACCATCGGCAAGCATCAGCATCAGTTGTACTGCAAAAATACCTGACAACTCGAAATTATCCCTGTAGGCGATGTCCAAGTGTCAGGTTGACCATGGTGGTTCTAGATGCTAGAGTTTGTTCCTGTTTTATTAAAAAAAAATGCGAGATCGATTTTCATATTAACAGAATATTTATTTTTCACTTTTCATATTTCATATTCCATTGTAAATGATCGTCCTGGACATATGCTGTAGAGTTCATAAATAAGGAGATAGCAACACATTTTCTGAATTATTAACTAGAGTAGATTGTACATCTTCTTGTTGCTTCCATAAATAACAACAGATCATATGCACAGATGGGTACAATTGAAACTTTGAATAATTCCCAAATGGCCCACGTTATGCGCATGTTTATGACCAGTAACGCGACACCCCATTTAACGTACAGGCTATGCACCTTTCACATGCTATAATTTGATCGAGTATTTATATTGTTGAGGTTTTGCCAATGTGCCAAAAAAAAAACACAATAATAATTTATTTTATAAATTATTTAGTCGAGCTTATACCTTTATTGATCAAGATTTATTTTATTTTATTTAATAAACAAAAGGGTTAAAGCTGTAAGAATGAAAAATGTATGCATCCCTTCGAATAAACGTATTTATTTTCAGCCAACGTTTCGAGCGAACTGGAGCTTCTCATCAGGGCTAAAACGCCAAAAGTATAATTTTGAACTTTCCTTATGGATTATTGGATAAAGCTCACTGGCGCTTCTAATGGTCGTAAGACAACTGAGCGGAAGCGGGGACGATCCCGTCGAGGCAGTGGGGAAGCTTGACGCAGCTCAGCTCGAAGCTGCTCGCTTTAGCTCAATACTCCCTCCCGAGCACTTTCAGCTGAGTTCAATTATTTGCGCCTGCAATAAGAAGTATATTAGTTTTGGAAATCAGAATTAAGAATTAGGTTAGTCAGTTTTAAATGCAAATCGAAGGGTAAAGTCTTTGTAAATAGATCAGCTATTTGATCCTTTGATGCAATCCAACTAACTTTGATCAGATATCTAGCTTCACATTCTCGAACATAGTGTTCTCGAACTTCGGACATATGTTTTAATTTGTTTTTAGCACTGACTTGAGAGCTAGCTATTGCTGCTCTGTTATCACACCAGAGCGTCATAGGTAAAAATTTATAATCTATAATCAAGCTGAGAGAGTTTGTTAGTGCTACGATGCTTTGATTTGCTTCACTTATAGCAACATATTCGGCCTGATATGTTGACAAAGCAACATAATTTTGCTTATGAGTTTTCCAAACTACTGTGTATCCAAACAACTTTATGACAAATCCACTGGTAGTTAGTGAGTTTTTACAGTCAGCAAAACTGGTATCAGAAAACCCTTGTATATTATCGAGCTTACCTGTAAATTTTAAACCTTTACACCTGGTGTGCTTTAAGTACCGACAGACTCTTTCGATCATTAACCATTCCAGCTTAGTTGGTTTGATCTGATGTCTACTCAAAACATTTACAGCACAAGCTGTATCAGGACGCACAGTGTTCGCAAGGTATAACAGTGAACCCATAATTTTCCTATGTCTGGAATTCAAGCTAATAGATTTTTCCTCGAGCTGATTATCATCTTCCTCTCTTTCTCTTCTCTTACGATTTATCACTTGTGCAGTGACCCTACGAGTTCTTTGTGGATGTGTTTCACTGTATCCGATCCTCTTCAGCGTTTTGTTGATATACTTTTCCGTTGTTAAAGTTATGACGTGACTTTCCCTGTCTCGGTTTATCTCAATGCCCAAGAAACTTTTAGGTTCACCGAGATCAGACATTTCAAACTCCAGCTTTAATAGTCTAGTTATTTCTTCGAGCTTAGTTCTGTCATTACTGGCTATAAGTATGTCTTTGACATAAACCAACAGTATTAGTAGGTTATTCCTTTGAAGCCAAGTGAAAAGACATGGCTCGGAATTGTGTGCCTATAGCCCCAGCTTGACCGCTGTTTCTGTGAATTTATCATTCCATTTCTGCAGACTGATTTTTAATCCATACAGAGCCTATTGGATTTTGTAGACTTTCTTTTTCCTAATTTCAGCTGAAAAATCAATTCCCTCGGGAATTTCCATATAGACTTCACAACCTATTTTTCCATTTAGGAAAGCAGTTTTAACATCCAGCTGTCAAATCGAACTTATTTATTAGAAATAACACTGATCTTATTAGTGGCAGTCTGGAAACAGGAGCATATGTTTCAGCTAAATTGTATTTGTTTCGATCATTGAAACCTCTTATAACTAATCAAGCTTTGTATTTAATCTCATTGTTTATTCCAGCTTTTGCTTTTAACACCCAACTAGAGTCAATAATGTTTGGTTTTTCTCCTCCTTTTATTAGAGGTTTATCAATAATTTTCGAAACATGATTCTTCACCATGGATTCCAACTCACTTTTTTATGGCTTTTTGCCATTTAAACTTATTTTTAGAGCTCATAGCTTCCTTGTATGAAATCGGATCACCTTGTATTCTAGCAATTAGAACACTGATTTCATTGTGTTCCTGTTGTGTGAGATCAGATTCGACCATATTTGACTGTGGCGAAAGCTCGATTTCTTTCTGTTTCCTTGGACGTCCCCGTTTCCATTTTTCTCCCTCCGTTTCAGAGATCGGAACGGTTTTGTCCTCATTGGACTTAACTAACCATGTTTCCTTGTTTACTGCCTCCAGTATGTTGTTCCAGTCTTTGATACTGTTTTTGTTGTATTTGTCACCGAAGACAATTTTTTCATTAAATCGGACATCTCTACTTTCGTAGTATTTTTCTTTGTACTGTTTTTCTTTGTACCTTATCATAGGCAATACTTCCAAAACGTTTTAATTTTATTTCAATTCAATTTCAATTTAGGTTCGAACTTTTGCAGAGGAGATACTATATCATTCGAGCTATGAGGTGTCCTATTATAGAACTTCACTGCCGCACTCAGAACCAGATCCCACATATTGTCAGGCAATCAAGTATCATATATAAGGGCTCTCGTTTTTTTCTGAATAGTTTGGTTGAACCTTTCAGCTACACCATTGTGTTCTGGTATATTAGGGCTGGCTAGTTGTAGCTCATCACGAAATCTATTCAGAACTTCCAGCGTATATCCACCTGTAAATTCTGTTCCTTGATCGCATCTAAGGTAACAGAATTTGGAGTCTTTACCTAGTAAGATCCTCGAACTTTTTATAAACGACTCCAAACAGTTTCCGGTTTCGGACTTATGTTTCATAGGATACGCCATTACCAAACGCGAATAATCATCTATAAACACAGATATAAATTTTTATTTCTTGGAATGCGACGGAAGATAAATAGGACCCATTGTATCTGCATGAATAATCTGCAATGGTTCACTCGCTCTTTGCCTAGTCGAGCTAAAAGATAGTTTATTAAATTTTGAAACTCTGCAGACTTCACAATCTAACACGGAGTTATCGTACTTAATGTCTTGAATACCTTTTAAGTCTGGAAATTTTCTTTGAAATTCTTTTAAATACTTTAATGGTGCATGTCCAAGTCTGACATACCACAACATAGCTTTATTAGTATTCAATTCATTAAATCTACTACCCGTACCGGATTCATAATTTGTGTTATCAAATTCTTCAGATTCATTTACACTACAAATTTTTCTATCTCTTAACCTGGTTTCAAAATTTAAATAACCAGAGTATGGCTCATTATTATCAAGTTCTAAATCGATCTGCATTTGTTCATCAGGTGATTGTTTATCAAATTGATTAGTATCATTATTCAAGTTTAAAATATCGTTACAACTCGTGGAACCAGAGACAGTACCCACTCCCTCCGATTTCATGATTGCAATATCATTTTCATTTGCGCATTTTATATCAAGCTTTCTAGAACCATCGAATGTTCTGAAAATCAGTTTTGAGTTGGTTATGTGTTCTGTTGCACCAAAGTCCGCAAGAAATCTGATCAATTGATTCTCATTAGATTCAGTGGTTTCGAACATATTTGCATAGAAACCTCCGCACTTATCAGAGTTTTTATTCTTGTTCTTTTCATTTGTGGGTTTATTCTGATATTTCTTTCCTCGCGAGTTAATTCTCTTAGCATTATCGCCTTTAGATTCATTCGTACTAAAACGTTTACCGCGAAAAGAGTTTCCTCGTTTACCTCCCCGAAAAGAAAAAGAATTTTCATACCTTCCCTGATCCTCATTCTCTTTTAGAATCTTTTCCAGCTGTTCTCCTTGGTAAGGGCAATTTGCTCGAATATGTCCAGCATATCGTTTGCAGTTAAAGCTCATTTTTCCTGGTCTATTGCATTGGTCAATGAAATGGCCTTTGTTTCCACAATTGGTGCAATGTGCTCTATAGGGTTCTGTACGTGGTAAGTTTTAACATTTCCCTTTTGCACAGATGTTGAGGCTCCAGATGTAGCATTTCGAGCTGATTCCTGCTGAATAATGTAATCCTTTAGTCGGCTTACTGTCAGCAGTTTGCCTAGTACATTCTTATTTAAAATCTCTGTTTCTCTGACTTGTGGTAGATTTCAAACAATAGCTTCAAAGAATGCATCTCGAACTTCAACATCGGACAAATTTGGAGTATCAGGTAATTTATTGTAAAATCGGATAATATTATCGAACTTATCCCAAAATGCGGAAGCTTTTTCATTATTCGGACTGTATCTCATATTATGAAGTTGCTTTCTCAAAGTTGAGATTAATTTCATTTTCTTTAATACGTTTAATTTCATTCAATAGATCCTTTGGATCTTTAATGTTCGAAACTTTATCATAATATGACCTATCAATACAAAATCAATATAAAATCGCGAGATGTTACATTTAAATCAATGACGTACAATAAATCTGCAACAGTTAACTCAGATTTTAGAAAATCTAGAAATGAATCTATATTCAAGCTTTCAGGAAGTTTATAGTCTTTACAAAGAGAGGACTGGGAACTTTATAATTCTATTTTAATTTCATCTGCGACACTTCCAGTGTTTCGAGATAATCCAGCTTTTTGTATTTCAGCTCTTATTAATCCGGACAAATGTTTATTACTTACAGAATTTTCTGCATTTTAAGCTGCTAAATTGTTTTAATGTCGAGCTGGTAGGTCCTTTTCAGGTCGAGCTGGTAGGTCGTTTTCAGGTCGAGCTGATGCCTCATTTTTAGATCGAACTGGTAATTCAAGTGCATTCCGAGCTGATAAATCTCTTTCGGATTGATTTTCGTCGTACTCCTCATCTTCGACTCCCATCGTTTGATGTGTCCATCAATCCACTCAACTTTCGTAGCTACATATCGTCTGCAACTTGCAAGTTCGTCAATAACTTCATAATGCACTTTGTTGCACCCTTGCTGAATTTTGTCATCGAACTTGCTTATAGTAGCTTCTTTCAGACGTTCCAGTATCTCTGAAAATTGATTTGTTTTATAAGAACTTATAATTGGTGATAAATCAAACTTTTTAGGATTCAAGTGACCCTTAATTCCAGAATACCTGTAATTTATAATATGAAAATTTTTCACAGATTGTGAATCATTTAACTTTCCAGCATATAAATCAAGCTTTGGATCTACATTGAATTAAAAATTTTCCCCTCCTGACGGCTTTTATTCAGTCCTAAATCTAAATTCGCCACTTCTTGTGATTTTATAATCGGAGTGTGTTTACGTCGTAAACGAGAATCGAACTTAGTCTCCAATATTGTATAAGCAGATGCATCAGGCTTCATGTTTCCAGCTTCATCGATCTTATTCAACTCGAACTTATTGGCCACATCACCGTTAGTAAACTCTTTGTTTTCAACCAGCTTAACGGGTTGAATCGTTTCTTGCCGACTAGAAACTGACTCGACCTCCAAGGCTTCTTTTTCAACTCGAACTTTTTCAATTTCTCTCTTGAGAGACTCCAGCATCGACGCAGATAAACTTGAGTTCTCTAGAAATGAGTTATTTATATTTGACGAACAACGATCAAAACAAATTTCTCAAAATTTTAAGGAAATTTTTATTAAGCACACACTCAAGTGACGAACAAAAGAGTACGGTTACTTGCCTGACCTATAATTGGTCTGTAAGTTTTTCAGTACACGCAGTGTAGCAGCAACAACATACACAACACTGCAGATACCGGTCGACATTTTAACTTGGGAATGAAAAGCATACTATTAGAATTTCTTTTGAAATTCATTACGCACGTATAAAATTTTTATTTTAATCCAGCTACTAACCTTATTAATTCGAGCTTTTACATATTTCGTATTTATGACCACGTGACATCATAATAGAGATATATCCAGCTTCATCTCACTCTGGGTACATTGATCTTGAAGTAGCAGAAAAAGAGCTACGTTTTTCTTATCTGTTTAAATTAATCAAATTAATTAAACATAGTCAAACTTTAGTCAAGCTTAAAATTTATTCAAGCTTAAAAAATTCAAATTAATTGAATTTCACCGGTTTGCAATTTTTGTTTTAAATACATATTTTCTCGGCTCGAAGGATCCATTCGACATTATTTTAAAACATACATAAATATGTATTCCAGCATTTAATTAAATCGAGCAATTAATTTAATTTATACTTTCAAACTTATTTCGCGTGTAATTGTGTTGAAAGTCAAGAAGAACCTTTGATCACTCTTATTAGTGTAGCACGCGTCGACATTTTACACATTTATACTGTATCGCTCTCACATACAGAGATCAAACATGACGCATCGACAGTCTGTACAAACAGCCACGACTCGGCGCTCTCGCTTTCCAGTGACTCCGCGTGTAGCCGAGTTTACTCGCGACGAGGTTGGCGCCAGTGCCATCGCAAGCGGCAGCGCCATCACAAACGACACAACAACAGCGGCAACGGCAGCGGCGCAGCGCTAGCAGACACTCGTTTGTTTTCAAAACATTGGAGAGACGCGCGATTCCCGGTTTTCTTTACACACTCACCTCTTGTTTTCAGATCGTGTAGAAAATCTATCCTTTTCCTTTTTGTTATTTTCTCAAACTGTCGGCGGCGATGAAAAAGGCAAATCAAGCTGATAACAATAAAATACACCCAATGAAGTCGAGCAGTGAAAACGAGAAATCGAGCTTAGCAAATCCAGCAAACTCGCTGCACTCTTTTAATAAAGATTTGTTGAGCAAAATCCAGAATCTCGGGCTACGTCGTGCCTTCGCAATTATACAGGAATTTTGACCTTTCCCGCATACACAAGGCGGGCAGATTCCAGGCGCAGTGGAAGCGTACTGGGCCCATAATTTGTTGAGGTTTTATAAATTATTTAGTCGAGCTTATACCTTTATTAATCAACCTTTATTTTATTTTATTTAATAAACAAAAGGGCTAAAGCTCTCTGGCGCTTCTAATGGTCGTAAGACAACTGAGCGGAGGCGGGGACGATCCCGTCGAGGCATCGTCGGCCCGCTCGCCAACCGTAAGGAGAGGGGAAGGCTTGATGCAGCTCAGCTCGAAGCTGCTCGCTTCAGCTCAATATATATGAATACATATATATTTATAATCCTTCCTAATTTAAACGGTTATTTATTTATTTCGAAGCAATTACTTTTTATAAAAAAAAACTTGCCATTTATTGATATCATAAATTTCTTTTCTTAAAATAAAAATGAGAATTTATGTAAAATCGAAGGTATAGATAATGGAAGGAGAAGTGACACTAAAGAAATGGTAGTCTGTCCAACAGACCTTTAACGCGATGATGGTTACACGTTAATATTTTCATACATGAGAGTTTCGGAGTTTTTAGCTTAATGTATAAGCATCATCATTTGAGTGATTGTGATTAACTTATCGGCGAGGTAAAAGAAGACAGGCATCCTAACATAATTATTTGTTTTCCAACTTGATCTATAAGCATCACACATTCTTGCAGTGTTTGTGTTTCAATCACTTATTCACAAGAGAATAGAAGATATATTATTTTTTGATCTGACGATTATAATACCTACACCTCTTAACAGTATGCAGTAAAGCTACTAGTGTTTTGTCGACATAAGTGTTATGAATATCTTTAATTTACATAATTAAATAACTCTATAGAATAAAGCACTTATACTTTCGGCTACATAAGAGTTGTCGAAGTTTGAAAATTAAATTTTTGTTACATTAAGGTTATCAAAAGTTGTAAAATTAATCTTTAATTTTTACATGAAGAAACGATCTTCTACTTGCCAGCCTTTCACCTTGAAAAGGTTCGTTTGTTCAGAGTGTATACTGTACACAGAAAAAACATAGTAAGATACTTTAGTGAGAATACGTATTAAAGTTTGCAGTTATGAGGATAGATAGTTGTATGAACACAATTATGCGTGCCCTGATTATGTACATATGCTGCGTATAAGTATAATTATTTACGAGTGTCTATAATCATACATACATCAGAATGTATTAGCGAATTATTAGAATTAGAATTATTAGCGGCCACGCGCGCGCTGATTTTGCATTGTTCACCGATCGCTTTAGACGAATTAAAGCATCTACAGTTATCGGAGAATGTATCATCATTCAAAGTAATAATCCAACGAACAGTGTGCTAAATTTCAAGTAGTTTCGGCGCAATCGTCGATTGAAAAAAATTTTTTATCTCGTCTTCTATGGGTTTTTATGTACTTCTAGAATTTGTTTGATCAACTTTCATAAGCGGGTTTAGATGCTACAGCAACTCCAAAGTTTTTAAGGGGTTATGACAGGGTTAACAGTGGAAAAAGAAAATTTTTTTTCTGGAAAACTGTAAAAATGTCATGATTTATTCAATCATAATGAAACTTCTTTTATTTTAAAGTGTGCATTCGGGCTTTCAAATTAAGCTATTGAACTCTTAAAAGTTCATACTCAAATATCAAATACTGTGAAGTTCGCTTTAAAAAGTTGATTTTCTTAGTCAATATACGATAAATAAGTTTTATAATTATACTACCGTTGTCAACCAGTTAAAATTAAACAAAGTCATTTTGAATTTTTGGCTGAATCTGTCTTCTAGGAAATTCAATTCTAAAGAACTTTTATGTGTAACCATTTTGTCTTAAAATCAATAATAACAAAATTATTTCAATGAATGGAAAAATGCGATTTTGCACTAAAGTTGCAAATAAAAATAATGTTTCCGACCAGCTCCATTCTAGACTTTTTATCCGATAATCAGAACATCATTAACTATACATTCCGATCAACATTCCGAAAACTGACTGTCGAAGAAAGTGTCTGATCTTGCTGTTCTGAACTCCCTGACTCCTCGACTATACACGGTTCTTTGAAAAACTTGGGAGCGCACCATCTACAGTGCGCGATAGGCAACCCTATTGATCTAGACATCTAGATAAGATCGGCGACTTTATTCACCTAGACACTTTTCCGGCACCGGGTTTACACGTTTTGTCGAAAAACTATGGAGCGCGTTACCTGAAGTGCGTGATCGGTGACCCAGTTCATCTAGACATCTGATCGGCACCTGGTGCACACGTTTTGCCGAAAAGCTATGGAGTGTACTACCTGGAGTACGTAATCGGCGACCCTGTTCATCTATACATCTTGTCGTTCCCTTGTACCCGTTTTCTACCGAATAATACAAGTGCCCCTCACCACCTGAAGTATGTAATCGGTGACCCTGTTCATCGCGATAACTTCCCGGTTCTAAGTGGTTCTAATCGGTTCTAAGTGGTTCTAACAAACTTCGACATAAAGTTTTTAAAAAGTAAAAGTGTTAATGATTTTCATGCTCCGCGTGTTATTTATTGCAAAATTGTGGCTGTTCCATAATAATTTTAATGCAATTCAATATTTTAATATGACAATAGCAGGCGCGCTCACAAATCGCTTCCACGTTATTTTGTTCCGTAATGTCGGCACCGTAGCGCCTCGCGTTGCGGTCGCAGCAAGTATTTCCCCTCACGCGCTGCTCCGGCTGGCACGGTGGGGTGGGGAGTTTTCTTAATTGACTAGGAAAATGTAAAAAAAACGGAATTATTTTTAAATAATAAATCTTTGTCTTAATTATAAATCTATTGTATTGCGACAAGGCGCCTGTACACAAACAAGTACGAACACCTAGCGCAACGCCGTGCACACACAGAAGCGAGAGACGTCACGGCCGCGAAGACGCCGAGAGATCAAGAAACAGCCACAATTCCCTCCGTAAAGACATGTTTTCTCTCCACGATTTCTTTGTAGTATCCAGAGTCAGTCGAATCGCGAAAGTTTGCGCCGTGCGATTTCACAGGGAACGAGACAACACAGAACGAGAGAAGAGCCGTGCGTGTATCAGCCAAGTAGTAAGTTACATTATTTTGTGAGTGCGCTTTCGTGACTATACGGCCGGTCGACAGACGACCAGAGACTTCACTCGTGTGTTCCCCAAGTGTTTTAATCCTTCAGTAAACGCCAGTCGATTTTATGATTAGATCAGTCTACTTTGTTTCGCATACATTATTCCCTATTCCTCTTTTCGCGATCCGCGACCTGATTCGAGAGCAAACGCGACTATCACCGATCAGCCGACAAAGACGAAACGAACCGGGCCTCCAACAATCCAACATCTTAAATACGGTTCGTAATTAGTCAGCCCGATAACATGGTGAATTTACATTGTGGAGGTCGTCAGCCACACGAAACAATCTACAACGTCACACCCACGTGAAAAAGATCTATCTGGTATCTATATAGATTGTATACAGAAATCTGTATACCGGCTATATACAAAAATGATTGTATACATGTTGTATACAGTCTGTATACATACTATAACAAAATAACGCAAAAACTTTATTGTTTAAAACTTTAACATTAATCATGAATTTTTAATTTCATGTTTTCTTCGCAGCGAATTAAGAATTGCTCCTCGTTCATTTTCGTTGACCACTATTTTCTCTTGAGTAAACAAATCGCGCACCCTTACCGAATGTTACAATGCAACCAGCGTGTACACTTTTCAAATAATAAATAAATAGCTACCATAGCAACGCTTCGATTAGCTTTTCGAGGCTAAGAAAAAATCAGCCGATCGAACTCGGACGGAGTGTCAACATAGCAGATGAATTTAGAATAGTTCTGTTACTTATCGAATTATTTATTGATGTCGCATTATCGAAGAAAATTGGATTCGGAAGTAAAAAAAATTAATTTTACAAACATTTTCTTAATCGAATAACTGAGAGGACGTTAACCTTAATTCCGATCGGTATTTGAAATTTAGAAAGATGTCGATGTATCTATTTCTACCATTCGACGGAGAGAGAAAAAAGCCAGAGAGTTGCAGCAGCGCTCTACCACGAATCAAGAATCGATCTATTCGACTGAAATGAGTGATGTCGAAATGGAACTGAATACAGGGGTAAAATTTTTATTACATAATTATTTATATTATATGCAAATAAATATTGCATAACCTTTAATAATAGGGACTATCGACAGCTGATACGATAGATGCTGAAAGCGACACTGAAAGCGATCGATGCTCTGAAAGTTCCTTTGCGGATACGGTAGAATCTTTCGACGATTATCAAGATTGCTTAGATGACTCCGATAACGAATTTTTAGAAGAAAATGAAGTTAATGAAGATTGGATGCAGGAGAAAATCTACGAGAACGCCGAAATGTCTCTTGGGCAAGCTGTTTTTTTAATATTAGATTTTTTTGTACAGAATGCCTTAACAAAAAAAGGTTTGAGTGATTTGCTACAGCTTCTATTCAAGCTTTTACCTAAAACATCGCGTCTTCCAAAAACGAAATATTTTCTTGATAAAATTTTTGATAAAATA
The DNA here is from genome assembly GCA_018906965.1 of Philotrypesis tridentata. Classification (NCBI taxonomy): domain Eukaryota; kingdom Metazoa; phylum Arthropoda; class Insecta; order Hymenoptera; family Pteromalidae; genus Philotrypesis; species Philotrypesis tridentata. The sequence goes on along the minus strand of JACCIB010000334.1, from coordinate 128,150 downwards.
ATTTCTCCGGATTTCAAAATTATAAAAAAACATCGCATTTGCGAAGAATGCTCCAATTATTTAGGAGAATTCAAGTCTCAGGACAAAATTACAAATTGTCTCAATTGCAAGAGCAAACAAATTCATGGTATTTTTGTTGAGTATAACCTTAAATCGGTATTACAAAATGCATTCGAAACTCGAAATTTAAAATCTTTAATCGACCAGCACAAAGTCAATAAAAATATTGATATAGATTTTATTACGGATATAACATCATCCCAAAAATGTTTACAAATTCAACAAAAATATAATATAAAAGACTACGATTTAGTTCTATTATGGAATACGGACGGACTACCTGTAGCCAAAAATTCCAATGGACAGGTGTGGCTTGTGCAAGTCCAAATTTTAAATATTCCACCCGAAAATCGGCGTAATTTTCAAATTATTACTGGTATTTACTACTCTAGGCTTAAAAAACCATGCATGACTTCTTTTTTGAAACCTTTCGTGGATACGGTAAATGATTTATTTAAAAATGGCTTTAATTGGTTCGATAAGTCTAACGGTTTAATGCAAAGTAGTATCGTGATCGCTCCTTTTGCTACCTTAGACGCTCCTGCTAGAGCAGACGTACAAAATATCTCTCAATATAATGGCAAATGTGGATGTACGTTCTGTGAACATCCTGGGGAAATTTGCGAAACTGGGAGAGGTTTCAATAGAGTTTATCCGTGTAACGATAACAATCATTTACTGAGAACACGTGAAAGAATGTATGCACAAGCATTGCAAGCTGTGAATAACGATGAAGTTCACATTAAAGGCGTAAAAGGACCTTCGATTACTAGTCTTATGCCTGCCTTCGATGTAGCTACATCTTTTCTGCCCGATTACATGCATGCGATACTGCTAGGCATTTTTCGACAGTTGACCAGTTTATGGTTTGATTCAAAAAATCACAAATATCCGTTTTACATTAAAAAGCCTATAAAAGATCAAATTAATTCTGAGCTACAAAAAATCTTCCCTCCCGATATAGTCACTCGCACGCCAAGAACGTTAAAATATTTACATTACTGGAAAGCTTCAGAGCTTAGAGAAGCTCTCTTACATTATTTTCCAATTATATTAAAAAATAAGCTGCCCAAAAGATACTATGAGCATTATTTAATGCTCGTATATGCAACGACTATTTTATTGACGAGTAAAATTCATACAATTGAAATTATGTTAGCTGAGTATCTTTATGAGTCCTTTGTTATTAATTTAGAAAAATTGTATGGACTTAACCAATGTTCATTTAATGCACATCAGCTCACACATATGGCTCATTATGCGCGTTTATGTGGACCACTTTACACATGGTCAGCTTTCCCTTTCGAAGATGGAAACGGTTGCGTTAAAAGAAATATTCACGGTTCTAACAAAATTGACATGGAAATAGCCAACACCATGTTCATATTCAACATACATTCTATTTTGAAACATAAGTTAAAAATTAAGTGTAACAACAGCAATTTAGTACAAACCCTTGGAAAACGCAAAAAAAATGAATTTACAGCAAGTGAAGCAGAAGCTTTAAAAAAAATATGTCTTTTATTACATGTGGGAATAGAAAGCATTGTTGTCTATGCCCGTATTAAAATAGGTAATACTATTTTTACTTCAAAACTCTACCATCGTCAGAAAGTGAGGAATAACTTTCACATATATTGGAAAAAATCTTTTTTCGGCACAATATTGTATTTCGTGTCCATAAATTGTAAACTATTTGCTGTTGTTCAACAATGCGTAATTAATGGTAACAAAACTAACTGTATTATTTATGATGATTTAAGAATCGACTTATCAAAATTTATTATTCCCATTCGGGATACTTATTGCATAGCCGTTATTCCTGTAGAAGATATTGAAGGAAAACTGTGTAGAATTCAGCAATATATATGTATCCCTCCAAATAATTATGAGAAAAAATAATCTTTGTTAAATTTGTATTATTATAACTACATTAAAATATATATTTTAATCAATCAAGTTGTAAACAATTTAAAAAAGGAATGATTGTATACACACTGTATACAACCTGTATACAATCATTTTTGTATACAGTCGGTATACAGACTTCTGTATACAATCTGTATAGACACCATATAGATCTTTTTCACGTGGGCAATATGTATGCCGTGTGTCCCAGGTGAAAATATCGATGCTGAGAGTGTGGGTGGAAAAAATTTCATCATCAAAAACTATGGTGAAAAAATTTATGGAGGTGAAGGGAGATCCGGGCGGCTGAGCGTGTGCAAGCCACATGTTTCGTATTAAAAAAAGTTGCGGTCCAAAAATTTAAAATTTACAAAATTAATATTTTTTGAACCGGCACTTAATTCTACAGGAAAGGCTGAATTCCACAGAATTTAAATGACAAAAATCGAATGGTAACTTCTTGAGATAACGAGACTAGTTTGATAATTATCACTTGTAGGATTTTGAACTGGTAAAAGTGAAAATGCTCCGATTTTTGTGATTCAAGTTTTGAAAGTATTAAGGAACCTTACGCATGAATGTTGGTACGTTAAAAACGATGTTTATGTAAAAATTGTTGATTTGAAAATTGTGAGTGTAAACTTTTTTCTAATGTTGTGCCACACGTATTTTAGCTCATTTTCCCGTGCCAAAATCGAGATATTGCACTTCAAAGTTCCAACTTTAACATGCAATTCTTGTATACAATAGCTAATAAGCAACGTTTCATTTAATTACGGAAAAATGGCTCTTACGATTTAAAAGAAAAAAACTCATAATATTTGACTTTATTTGAAACTGAGTAATTGTAATGCAAAGTTAACTATTTTCTCTATTTACTACGAAATCCGCGACGAAGGAGGGGGAAGCGATACGTAAAAGCGGCAACGCTATTTAGTCGGGGCCCCAGGGAACTGGGAATTAAATTTAATTTAGCCTTTGATCTCGATACAGGAATCTCTGGCTTGGCGAAAGACTTATCTGCTGTTCCAGATGTCGAAGGCTGCATACTGGCTGTCGACGTAGGCCTTCCTCCAGATGTAGAAGGTTCAACATTTCCTTTAAACCCTCTTGCTGCCTTCTTCTTTCTTCCAAATCTTCTTTTGCCATGTGCAGATGAGCCAGCCTTTCTGTTTCTTGAGTCCTTGTTTCCACTCATTTTAATATTTTATATAAAATCTGATTTTATAAAAAAATATTTGTGGGACACTTATAAAAAAGCACACTTAGAAAAGTTCGTGCAAATTTGTAAAAATTATTAACTTTGTGTTAGAAGATACTAACTAAAGTTATTTTAATAATATTTTATTTATTGATATTTGAATAATCAAATAGAATAAATATTTATTATTAAAATAAGCCAATATAACCTTCTTTCACTCAGTGGTAAAGTAGGAATCTGATTCCTCTACTACTGCGTGCAGAGTAGCTAGTATACCTGCGTCGGTAAGCGCCAAATTTGAAATTGGCTAAAATTCAAAAAACTTTTTAATTCGTTTTTTCAAAATTTTTTTAGTAATAATAAGGATTAAATAAATTTTTGATACCATAACAGGCACTAAAAAATTAATAACGAGAAAAAAGTGCAATTTTCGGAATTCGTTATTTTTATTTTTTAACATTTTTTTAGTTTTTTGCCTGTATCTTTTTCAAAAAATTTTTTTTTGTAAAGCGGGTTTCGGGAGCTTATTCTTGAACAAATTTCCTATCGAATTATGAAAAAAAAATCGATTTTTTCATAGTTTTAACACAGTCTTGACCCCTTAATAGTAAATTGATTTACTCCGCAACCAAAGCAGCTATTTTAATCTTTTTTTTTCATTTAGCACGATTTTTTCTCAGCTTTTATGCTATTTCTATGGAATTACCGTAAAGTCAATGCAAATACCAAAAATTTTCATTCCTTTGACAAATTTTTAATTTTTCGTATGCAACGCAGAATATACATAAATATTGATCTGAAAATATTGTTATCGTCATGCCCGCACACCACGTACTCAGCCCTATACTGTCAAACTAATCGGATGAGAACGACTGTCGGGTCTGAACTACCTTAAATGATTACTACAAGTTAAACTTTGTAGCAATTGAAGATAGTGCTTCGGAGCTGCTGCTGCTGCGTCAGTTGTAGTATACCAGACTTTTGCATAAATCGTTGCAATAAAAATGCACATGTCTCGAAGTCCTGATTCATATTCTTTTGCTAAAGAAAACGGACCTCTAGACATGTATATTTTTAAAGCATAGATTGCTTTAGCCATCCACCTTCCATGGGACATAGCTCCGGAAGCGTTAAATTTAATATTTTCTTTAGGCGGCGCTCCGAGGAAATTTAAAATAAGAGCTAATAGTTCTTGATGGTCCCCTCTTACTAATTTGTTCTCCTAAAAAATGCATTTTAATTAGTTGTAACGTGGAATTTACCCGCCCGCACGGGGATTCCAGTTAGTGTACAAATTATTTTGTGGAATTCTGAAAATGGTAGAAAGCAGAAAGATAGTGGCAATTAGGTCGACAGATATTGAACACATATAATTAATATAAGAAATCACAAGTATATTATCAGATCCTCATTACATAGAATTATGGCAATATTAAATAAACTCGAAATAATTTCATGGGCCAGCGGCCATATAACTATATCCTGGGTAAATGGTGGTTGCTAAAGAAAGGGCCACAAAGTTTCGTCTACGAATGATTCTGCTTTAATCAAACAATAAAAGGAAGAACACCGCTGAAAACTATAATCGCGAAAATTTCCTCTACGATCCGCCACAAATAACAATCCTTCATTTAAATTCTATTTTTTCACCACATATATCAATATAAATACCATAACTTGCTCACCAACTTTCCTCCATAAATCCTACAACACAATCTCCCAATATCTCCTTTCTCCTCAAAACAAACAAAAAATCCTTTGGAAAAGTTATGGAATAACACGAAGATGGCGGGAAAGATTGTTAATGACTGCTAAAAACAACTGTACTGCTCTGAGACCAGGACTGGAATGGCCGACGCCGACGCTCCTTTCGAGGAAGGATGCCGAATTTCCTACCCGGCCTCCTTCTTCACGGAAGCGTCGTCTCGGCCTCCAAATTTCCTAATTGGTTCTTGATCTAGAAGAAATTCTCTATTGGCCTACTATTTACTACCACTAACTGAATCCTTTATCGGTGATTAACCCAAGCGCCCTCTTTTCTAAATCAAATTTTATCATTGGTCCACAAATCAATTATTCCCCTCTGTATCCTTCCCCGATATGTAAATCCGCGCCCCCTTTAACGATATCGATCAATCAATCAATGTCGATATCCATCCGGTGGCTCCACCTATGGATAAACTATCGGGCGCGCGGCATTCGAAAATCCTCTATTATCAATTATACTACAATAGGACTACACCTATCGAATCACCAAAGATCCCTAGCCAATGCATTCCCCTATGCTTCCTTACGACTCCTGAGAGTCAACATAAAGTTGACTGTACCGCGAGACACCACAGTCATGCATTTCTAAATCATCCAGGAGTTCCAAACGCCATCAGCCTCGCTCCGCTATATCTCTCTCTCACTCAGGCGCACGCTCTCTCTCTCTCTCTCTCTCTCTCTCTCTCTCTCTCTCTCTCCTTCACTCACGCTCGCATACTCTCGCGCTCCCCTCTACACATGACTACATGCAGCTCATTTTTAAAATCAGCTCCTAATAGATGCTCAAAACTGTGACAACTTCTTCTGCAGTAAATTTTCTAGCAATACAGAAGCTCCCGTATGAGTACCTGTGTTTGCAACTGTTGTATTAAAGCACATGCCGCATTCTTTTAGCAACTCAAAGATTGTATCTGTATGCGTCTTTGCTGTTTCTTTTGGTAGCTTTCAAATACCTAGAAGTAAATCGGTTTCCAATCTTGATGCGACGACTGACAAATAATGCGATTTTTTATTAAAATCTTCTGGATCAGGCAAATCTTTTCCATCCCATTGGGCAATCACGCATAGACTGATATTAATATTTACTTTAATAGCGTCAGCCATGATGATTCTATTCGCATTTCTTTGTCATCTTTAAGATTCGGGGCTCATAATCACATCAACTAAATCTATTTTCAGCCCTTGCACAATAGCAGCTATAACACACGCAGTCTTGCGATAACTTATTTTAGCACGATCTAAGCTTAACGTCAAATCCTCTGTCATGATTTTGATTTTGTTTTCTTTCTGAAGAAATTGAACATTAATAATTACTGTCCTTATCATCACCAATGCATTTGATTAAAGATTGAATTTCTTCATCTTTATACATAATATAATCACTAGGATTTGACGTCGAATCTGAAGAATATAAAGAATTTTTAGTTTCTTAATTCTGTACCAATAACAAGTGAGTGAATTTGTCAGGAAGTTAATTTTATTGTCGAAATATGTTAAATGAAAAAAAATTTTTCCCATTGTTAACTAAGCCTGCCATGCCGCAAAAGCAAATTTATTGAAAATCTAAAAATACCGCTAGGAAGGCCTTGAAAATCCGCATTGTTGAAGTATAAGTTTGTTGTGCTAACTTTCATAGAAGCAGAGATTAGAAGCTTCAAAATCGAAGGTCAACAGCAGCAATTCTTTTATATATATTGCCATTTTCTTTTCACCGATGGCGACTGTAACTATTCAGTTATTAAGATGTGAAAGGTAGTTAGCAAAAAACGTATCCTTAACGACGAAACGGCAGTTTTAGTTTATTAAAAGTGTGCACGAACGATACATGGACGCAACCGAGGCAGCGGTGCGCGCCGCCACCGCCATCGGCCACGGTGGTGGGGATACAGATTTTCCAGTAGAGAAAATTCGATCGGGCGACTTCAAATCGCGATCTCCCGAAAATTTAAAAATATTTTGGGTTCTATTGTACTTAGAATGATAATTTTTTTTATTTTATGCACCGAAACAGAATAAAAATAATGGTAGCATTCTTTTTTTGTAGAAGGAAGTGAAAGGTAATAATTATTACAATTTTGTTTAAAGGTAAATAAAACATTTATTTCAACATAAAACTGAATTTAACAAAATTTTATCTTTTTACGGGTAATAAAATAACGCTTCGTTTTTCCATACATTCAAATCCGTGGTGTAGAAAAAAATTATTGCAAAAAATTAAAATTCATTTTATTAATTCCTTAAAATTTTAAATGTTTATCCGTTCCCTCACATGAATTAAAAGAATATATGGAGTTGTACACGGAGTTTTCAATGTATGGAAAAAATGAAACGTTATATTATTACCCGTAAAAAGATAAAATTTTGTTAAATTCAGTTTTTTTACAAGAGATGAAAGAGATGATATGAGGAGTTCATTACAGTATCTGATACCTACGATATTGTTTGTATGAAGACGAAGAGTCTTTGGAATTATAGGCAAAACAATATTGTATACACACGTGCATAATAACTGTTTTATTACCGCAACAAAAAATTATAGCATGATCATATCTACAAATGGGAAGAAAGAGAAAAACTCTATGTTGAAGAGAGTTAGAGCAATAAATTTCTGGCACTTCTTAGACGGAAATTTTTTAACATTTCTTCTCTGATTGTATCAAGAAGCTTATAATCGTTGCTACTAAAGCTAAAGGTCTCGAAATCAGTCTGTGTAAATTGGAAACTTTCATTGAAATACTAATTCTATCATCATCATCAAGGGGCGGTAGCGCTCCGATGGTACGTGTAAGTGTACGCAGTACTTTTACACTTTACCTTCGGGAAGCAGCGCGACCTATTATACTTTGAATTTGCTAAATAACCTGAGTTTTTAAAATTTCTTCTGTCAATATTTAATTTATTATGTATTAAACTTATAAAAAATAAACTCTCAAATTAAAGATTTTTCCAGTATCGTTCTGATGGTATTACATTTTATATTGACGTCTTTTAAAAAAAATATTTATGCTTGAAGATTAGTTTGTGAAAAAAATTTAATTTTCATATTATGCGGTTGTGTTTTTATAAGATAATTTTTTAAAGACAAATGCTTTAAAATATTGTAACCCATCTTATAACCCTACTAATTCTACTTGCTTACAATGCCACAGCCACGGCAAGATTATCTCGTGCACATGTGTGACGAGCGGACGCGTAAATATATGTTGAAAGATGGACTCTTGAGGCGAGAGGAACGTTCGGTAGGAAAACGGTAGTTGCAAAGAACCCGGACCATCGAATCCTGCCGAAGTCTCTTGAGGAGTCGTATCAGCCGAGATGATCGTCCAGGAGCCAGTGCATACTGTAATGAAATAAATAAATTTCATCACCAAATGACGCATCAATCACGTAAACAACAACACAGTCATAAGGAAAAATAACAACCATTGCGCACTAGCCGAAAAAATTGAAAAGACCTCGAGAATAGAAATTGCTCTTAATGCAGTACGCAATACGAGCAAGTAATACGCATATACGAAAAACTAACGCCTTGAGGAAATCGAAAGTGGAAGACCGAGGAAAAGCGTATGCTGGTATCATCATCTATAGAGAAGCGCCGAGAAGACCTTCGACGATCACGCAATTAGGCATGGCAGCAGAAAGTGAAGGGACTTATCGCCCAAAATCACCTACCTGCGTAAATAGAGGAGATGAGCGGCGGTGCGGTCACTAAGTCAATAGATTGAAAATGGATCGATTTCCTCACAAGCGCGCAATTCTGTAACAGATGTATCTATCTTAATTCATCTAATGTATATGTAGTGTATGTGTGTGCATGCGTGCGTGCGTGCGTACGTGCGTGCGTGTGTGCGTGCGTGTGCATATGCATATACGTATAATATATAATACACGTGCATAAATATGTTGTGCAATACCCAATATCCAAGAGCTTTGGTTGTAGCGCAAAAGAGTCCTTCGATGCACTAACTATAAAAAGAACGGTACACAACTAGGGGCGAATGACTTTCAAGCGAGGATGATGATTGAGCTCGAGGGGGAGTCGAGAATCGCTGAATAAAATATCTATTTTAAATATTACAAATGAAGACAATATTGCCTACCACGGAGTTTAGCTACAGCCTGTGCATATGTCGTCAGAGGGCAAACACGTTCTGGTGATCTACATGATTATTGGAATTCAATCCGATGAAATGATGAATCCGATGAAAATCATGTAAAATTCCGTTCATACAACAAAAATAATACTGTATATAGTAAAATAAAAACAAATCAAACGTGTTTTAAATTGATTAGAATAAATAGAAAAGAACCACACGAATGTAATGTGTCTTATTACTCCACATGTAAATCAGAAATGCCTATTAGACACGAGGAGAAGAAAGTTCACATTCTAAACTTATACGTTATACAACAAGTTTGTACACTCTGTGTTGATAACGAAGATATTTCAATTATGTGTGTAATTGTGAGTTGTGTGGTATACGTAAATACATATTCGCTAATGATCAACAATTTTTTGATCTTGCAATAGCACCACGATAAAATTTTAAAAAGGTTAAATACATAGCACACAATCCTCAAGGGTCTGACGCCCAATTGGTACTGAAATACATTGATGAAAAATCTGACGAAGGTCGTAATATACCGTCATTAATTATGACTTGATCCAAAATTATAGTAATGGAGGTATTACAGATAACCTTTATTGATAGTTCAAATTATTTTTCACATGCCTCTGAATAGTCTACCCAATGGATACGGTTTACCTGAGTTGGAAAAGGGTATTTTTCCACACTTATTTAACACACCGGAAAACCAAGATTAGGATGGACCGCTGGTGCCTATAATATTATGGATTATACCATATTATGGACCAAATACTATGAGTGTGAGGGAACGAGATAATTTTCTAAAATGGCATAATAAGCAGATATAAAAAAGATACACTTTTAATTTTCAACGGGAATTTTTAAAATATTGTCGGCAAGATGTAACAATTTTGAGATTGTCCTACTCAATCTGCTAATGTTCTGAACGCCCCATAGTTAGCCTCTACTATGTCCTCTGCAGGTGTGCTGGTTTTTAAACTTACACGTAGACTAAGCATGATGTGTGTTAAATCAATATATTCATCACTATTTCCAGGGATTACAAATTCTATAGGCGAGTTATCTATTAGAGACGATATAGGTTTATATAGAATCCAATCTGATCCCTCTATAGTTTTTTTTGAGTTGGAGGAATGTCAAACAGAGACACTTCGGACTTCAGACATTCACAGGAATGGGAGTGTAAAAACGCCATTTTTATGCTCCAAAAATATCTCTCGTTTTTCTACGTTTTCTTTTTTGTTTGGTACTTTTTCTTCTTTTATCACTACTTTTTCTTATTTTATCACGAGTTATTGCAGGGCCAGCGAGCAATTGCAACTGAGCAGGATTTTCATAGCGCGGTATTTTATAACCTGAAACGACTTGTTAATTGATCTGTTATTTGCTGTAACATCGGACACGATATTAAAGCCTATACGTACTGCTTCTTCCCCACTGCTCTGGCTCCACGAGTGATAAGTGGCAGGACTCGGCGAAATATACCAGCTAAAAATGAACCGATACCGTCATGGGCTCTTTGGTAGGGTGATCCAACGTAAATGTGACCAATACCACTCATATCAGGATGTCTTCCCGCACTATGGTATTCGATGCCAACTTGATAGTTAAAATAATCCTCGTAGCGATCCATTTAGTCAACTTTTTTGAAATGAAGTATTACAGTCACAGTCCCGTAATTAAATGGTATAGCTTAACCACACTTAACTCATCCCTTATATCTATTTCAATTGTGTCCAATGAGCTGAATAACAACAGCATATACATCGGTGGTGAAAAGCCTTTGAGACGTGAACAACCATATTCGTAATTATCGGTATTGATTGATACCCCCCTGCGTAATGGTGATTGAACATCCCTGATTACATAGGGTTCACATATATCAGTATAGATCATAAACATGGACGGTAAACCATTGAAGAGCTGAGCTGGTGTACTATCAGACTCTAATCAATTAATTGGAGGTAAAAAGAATTTTTTTATAACCATGAATTTACAGCTATGAATTGTTACATAACCACCATGATATACAGTCACCTTTAAATGTTTTGACATGCATTTAAGGTTATTAAGTTCGTCAGTCAGTGTGGAAAATCCCCCTCTTTTACTTTGTTTGTCTCAACAATAGTAAGTGGTATATTTTTAAGTAGAATCATTCTCTCTTCTTTGTTGGGTGACACTTGTTGAAACGTCAGCGGAATTTGAATCTCTGTCACGGCGACATTCTAAAAACCGTGTAATTTAATATTTTGTGGTAAGTGCGTAGTATAATGTGTTGTTGTGTTTTGCGAGAAATACTTCATACTGCTGTTGCTAGGTAGAATTACATTAAATCGATGATTTTCCATTTTTGCGATTATTGACTGGCTTTGATCCAAGAATTGAATTTCGCGGGGTAACCCTTCCAGCTTACGAAATACTCTTTCGAACGAGATGTTTCTTGCTCGACTGATACGTACCAACTGACCGATTCTGAATTTAGGATCCCGATTGGATTTATTGCTTTTGTACCGTTGTTGAGTATTCTCAGGAGTTTTAGCGTCATCATACAAAATTACAGATGCAAGCGTCATCTTTGTTGCAGAATGTTTGCTTTGATTGTAAGCCTCTATTATTTTTTGGAAACGTTAATGTATCTTGTTGTAGTATTATGGGTAAAATAACGCCAAATTCTTTCTGTTATGGTACGTATGAGTCTTTCGGCGATAGCAGCCTTTGTGTCAGGACTATGGGCTACTCTATGAGTAATGTTATTATTACGTAGAACCTGCTATATCTCACGTGTCAACCCACCTATTTTTGATTCAAACAAATTCTTTTCCTTCATCCATCTGAAGACATATTGGTATACGCCCATTGTTGTATCCATCGTTCTAAGTCTTCAATCCTCTCAAATCCATTAAATCAGCTTCCCACAAATCGTCCAAGCTTTGCACATTATAACTTCGACGTATAAATCGATGTCGAACAAGTCTATGTAAATTATATGTATCTTGACTCTCCAACCATTTAAGAATATTTTCTTGATTATATATTTTTTTTAACTTTTTTTCGAACGTACATCATGAACTAGTTTGTTTATAAGTACAGGAGTTATAATATTACTAGTTCGTCGAGATCATATAAATAGCGCTTACTTTGGAAGTGGTGGGCGTCTAAGGAGGCTGTCAGAGCCTTACTGAGGAGTCCACTCTGACAGCTGGGACGAAACGCTGACAAAATTTTTGTAAGACCTCGCCGCATACAGATCTCACCGTGTGAGAATATGCAGTGTAGGGCCTGTAATCGAAAATTAATTTTGTGGCTCGAGGAGAACGATAGAGTCTTTTTTCTATTAATTTGGAAAATCGTTTATTAACTAATACAGTTGAAAAGAAAACTGCATATGAAATATTTTTTTAAAAGACAGCCGAACGTTCAAAATGTAAAATTGTACGAAAGCAAAGTTTTTGTAAGAAACAAAAGAGAAATTCAAAGTGGGATAAGGAAGCTGATATGGGAATTTTGCTAGAATATAGCGATGTAGGCTATAGAGTTCTTTTAAATAATAATATAATAAAATAATAGTAGCGAGACATGTTGATATCGTAGAGAAAGATATAAAATGTATTGAACTTGATGAAGATGAACCCGTATATTTATCTCCTTCTACTTCGACTATAGTAGAGGAGAATAAATTGAATATGAAGGTAGCTTAAATGACAGTGTTTTTGAGAGCGCGCATGAAACCGATAAATTATCAAACAAAACAAAGACTTGTGAAAAAAAACCAAGTATTCCACGTAGATCGATGCCTGAGCGAAAAACTACGGGAAGATATCCTGATATAGATCCGGAACTTCTAAAACAATTCCCCCGTAAATAGAGAAGTGCTAGTACGTATAATGTTCACGTTAATTATTGTAGAATTGATACACCGAGTACATTTGAGTAGGCGATGAATTGTAGTAATAGTAGAAATTGGGAGAAAGCTATGAATCAAGAAATAGATTGTATAAATAAAAATAAAACTTGGAATCTAGTAGAAAAGGTAAAAGGTAAAAAAGTACTTGATGCCAAATGGGTATATATGAGAAAATCAAATAATAGGTTTAAAGCTAGATTGGTTGTAAGAGACTTAGAACAAACTGATGTAATTGATGACATATAGGCTCCAGTAGCTAAAAATCAAGCATTAAAAATATTGTTTTCTTATTGTTCTCAAAAAAGCTTGAAAATTGAACAAATGGATGTTGAAACTGCTTATTTAAATGGCAAAATAAATTCGGAAGTATATGTACGTCAACCAAAAGGTTACGAAGATGGCACAAATAAATTGTACAAATTGTCATAAGCGTCATACAGATTGAGAGAAAGTCCTAGAGACTGGTATGAGTGTTTCGATGTTTACATTACTAAATTCTGTTTATGCAAAAAGGGAAAAGAAGTAGATGCGATTTATATTTTAATATACATAGATGATTTATTAATTTGTAGCAAAAGCAAATAAAATATGCAAAGTATTAAGAATGATAATGACAATATGAAAGATCTAGGTGAGATAAAAGAATATCTCGGACTTAATATAAATTATGATTACAAAAATAATAAACTCACTCTAAGTCAAATAAAATATATAGAATCATTAGTCTGTAAATATAAAATAGAAAACAGCAGACTATATAGTAATCCTATGGAGACAAATTTAAAACTAGAAAAGGCTCAGAATTGTGAGTCTAACATAAAATATAGAATTTTGATTGGTGCTTTATTATATATTAGCTCAAACACAAAACCAGATATTAGTTACAGTGTAAATCATCTTAGTAGATACCAAAATAGTTATAGTGAAACACATTGGAAATATGCATTGCGAATTTTGAAATACTTGTATTTAACGAAAAATTTAAATTTACAATACAAAAAGAATGAGAATTGCGAAATTATAAATTGTTATGTTGATGCCGATTGGGCAGGCGATAATATTCGGGACGGTGCGTGCCCTTGCCGATGCGCATGGATGAGAGACGAAGCGGACAGAGAAAAAGAAGCGCGCATTTGAGATTTTCCGGGTCCGAGCGCGAGAAGGCCCAAAAAGTCAGAACAGCTCCAGTCTCCGAGCTAGACACTACTACATATAGTGGATTCTAGCCGCGCCGCGTACTATACCGAGTTTTCGTAGCATTGTTTTGCGGATACAAGTAAATAAAACGTTTACCAATGTCCCACCATCACTCGAGATTCCCACCTTACGTTGATTTCTAACCTCACATCAACATGCCCGTTGGTAAAAAAGCCGTCACTTTAAATTCTGTTATTGGGCCCAAATAATGCGTAAATCGTGCATGTTTTACAAAAAAAAGCTTATACAAATTTATTTTCATGAATATTAAAAGTTTATGTATATTTTAGATCGAATATGCTGATATGCTTAAAAGAGTAGAACCACTCAGAGAAGAACTTTATTCTTTGGAACAGCAAGCAGAAAATAATAAATGTAAAGGAGAAGAAGTAAAAGATTTAATTTCTCAACTAGAAATAAGTATAGCTTCCTATAAAGAAGAATATGCCCAATTAATATCGCAAGCACAAGCCATTAAAACTGATTTAGAAAACGTTCAAGGAAAAGTTGATCGATCAATAGCTCTTCTTAAATCATTAGTTATCGAAAGAGAAAGGTGGGAAGCAACTAGCGAAACATTTCGTAGTCAGATGTCTACAATTGTAGGCGATGTATTACTGTCTTCAGCATTTTTAGCATATGCTGGATATTTCGATCAACACGTAAGTAAAATTTAACATTTATTTATATAACAATTCATACATAATGTTATATCCTAGCTATTACTTTCACTAAAAGTTAGAAAATATGTATGTGATATAATTCAAATGGCTAGAATTATAGATCGTATTTTAATTTGTTTACTTAAATAAAGTCTACTACCTGACCAAAAAAAATGTACCCATATGATTTTTCGTAAATAGTACCAAATTTTTGGGCCAACCCGACGGTTTTAACATATTTTGGGGGTGCCCTTTCCAATGAAACCAACTGCAACATCGAGAAATGCAAGATAAAACAATTGGAAAAATTGGAAATTGGAAATTGGAAAAATTAATTTTTGAAAAAAAATTATTGAGCGTCAGTACTTTTATCCTCTGTAGAATACTCGATTGCGATGACGATGCAATGGTGCGCAGTCAAAATTGCATCGATTTCGTATTTTTAATTAAATATTCTAAATTGCGAGATCGCAAAGGAACATGGATAAGATTGGGCGAACCGGAACGCGAACGGACCGCCATTCAATTTGGTTTCCACTATAGGGTTATGTAGCTGCAAATGTCGGTAACAGATATAGCAATACAACTTCGAACATCGAGTCGAACGAGAAAGCTCTGACGCAATGACTATCAGTAAAATTGCGAAATTGAAAAAATTTTTTTCTATTTCCACAAATTTAGCATAATATCACATCGCTGTGTGAACCACGACCTACCTCCCAAATACAAAGTTTTTTTTACATAACAGCAAAAAATGAGTTAAGTAACCAGAGCAAATTTAATATTGAATCTTATTTTCGGAAAAAATGAGATAAAAATAAATCAGCTAAGCGAAAACGCACACGTACCTAAGGCGATTCTCCAAATTTTGATAAACGCCACGAACTTTTCCCCTGCTGTGTTTTCGAGGTCGCTGCGACGGACGATGGACAGAAAGTGCAGAAATAGTCTTGTCTTTTTCGTACCACACTCGTAACGAAGGAATGTAATTTTTGCGATAGTTTCAATTGCGATAGACGTGGCGAACTTTTCAAGTACGGTATTTTGAAAGCTGCTGCGACTGGCAATGGATAGACAATGCCGAAAAGTATCCCAAAAAGTATCCCAACAAGTATTGAAAAAGTATCTGACAAATTATCCCAAATAATACAGCAAAAATGATCCTAAACAGTATCTCAAAAGGAATCCCAAAAAATGTCTCGAAAAGTATCCCAAATAGTATCCGAAAAAGCTTCCCAAAAAGTATCCCCAAAAGTATTGAAAAAGTATCTGATAAATTATCCCAAAAAGTATCCCAAAAAGTGTTCCAAAAAGTATTCCAAAAGGTATTCCAAATTGTATCCCAAAATGTATCCAGCAAAGCATTCAAAAAAAATCTGACAAATTATCCTAAAAGAATCCCAAAAAGTATTACAAAAAGTATCCCAAATTGTATCCCAAAAAGTATCCAGCAAAGTATTCAACAAGTATCCGATAAATTATTCCTAAAGAATCCCCCACAATGTGTCACAAAAAATATTCCAAACACTATCCCAAATTGTATCCCAAATAGTATCCCAAATTGTATCCCAAAAAGTATCCAGGAAAGTATTCAAATAGTATTTGTAAATTATCCCAAAAGAATCCCCCAAAAAGTATCCCAAAAAGTATTCCAAATGTATACCAAAAAGTGTCCCAAAAAGTATCCCAAAAAGTATCCCAAAAAGTATCCCAAAAAGTATCCCAAAAAGTATCCCAAAAAGTACCTGAAAGAATATCTCAAAAACTATCCCCAGAAGTATCCCAAAATGTATCCAACCCAGTATTCCAGAAAATATCCTAAAATGTATACGAAACAGACTCCTAAACCGAAATAGTATCCCAAAACAATTTGAAAAAGTTTCCCAAACCAATTTGCAGAAGAGTCTTTCCTTTTATCTAGCATTTTCTTCAAGATGAATCGCAAAGATGCACACGTTTTACTAAAGCACTGTCGCGCACCACCTAGACTCTGTAAACAATGGTAAAAAATTACGTTCCTTCGGTATGACTGTGTTACTGAAAAGACAAGCATTTTTCGGCATTGTCTATCCATTACCAGTCGCAACAGCTTTCAAAATACCTTACTTGAAAAGTTCGCCACGTCTATCGAAATTGAAACTATCGTAAAAATTACATTCCTTCGTTACGAGTGTGTGACTCAAAAAGCAAGACTTTTTCTGCATTGTCTATCCATCGCCCGTCGCAGCAGCCTCAAAAATACAGCAGGCAAAAAGTTCGCGGCGTTTATCAAAATTTGGAGAATCGCAAAAATTACGTTCCTTAAAAATTTTTTCCTCATTTTTTACGAAAATAAGATTCAATGTTAAATTTGCTCTGGTTACTTAACTCATTTTTTGCTGTTATGTAAAAAAACCTTGTATTTGGGAGGTAGGTCGTGGTTCACACAGCGATGTGACATTAGTATTTTCGATACTTGTTGGGATACTTTTTGGGATACTTTTCGGCATTGTCTATCCATCGACAGTCGCAGCAGCTTTTAAAATACCTTAATTGAAAAGTTCGCCACATCTTTCGAAATGTTGACAATCGAAAAAATTACATTCCTTCGTTACGAGTGTCTTACAAAAAAGACAAGCCTATTTCTACATTTTCTGTCCATCGTCCGTCGCAGCAGCCTCGAAAGCACAGCAGGGGAAAAGTTCGCCACATCAATCGAAATTTAGAGAATTGCGGAAATTACGTTCCATCGGTATTAGCAAGTTACTGAAAAGACAAGCTGTTTTCTACATTGTCTATCCATTGCCAGCCACAGCAGCTTTCAAAATACCGTACTTGAAAAGTTCACCACGTCTATCGCAATTGAAACTATCGCAAAAATTACATTCCTTCGTTACGAGTGTGGTACAAAAAAGACAAGCCTATTTCTGCACTTTCTGTCCATCGTCCGTCGCAGCATTATGTACGTGTGCGTTTTCGCTTAGCTGATTTATTTTTATCTCATTTTTTCCGAAAATAAGATTCAATTTTAAATTTGCTCTGATTACTTAACTCATTTTTTGCTGTTATGTAAAAAAATCTTGTATTTGGGAGGTAGGTCGTGGTTCACACAGCGATGTGATATTATGCTAAATTTGTGGAAATAGAAAAAATTTTTTCAATTTCGCAATTTTACTGCTGTTTATTGCGACAGGGCTTTCTCATTCCACTCGATGTTCGAAGATGTGTCGCTATATCTATTACCGACATTTGCAGCTACATAACCCTATAGTAGAAAACAAATTGAATGGCGGTCCGTTCGCGTTCTGGTTCGCCCAATCTTATCCATGTTCCTTTGCGATCTCGCAATTTCCAATATTTAATTAAAAATACAAAATCGATGCAATTTTGACTGCACACCATTGCCTCGTCATCGCAATCGATTATTCTACAGAGGATAAAAGTACTGACGCTCAACAAATTATTTTTCAAAAAATTTTTTAACTTTTTTATCTTGCATTTCTCGATGATGCAGTTGGTTTCATTGGAAAGGGCACCCCCAAAATATGGTAAAACCGTCGGGTTGGCCCAAAAATTTAGTACCATTTACGAAAAATCATGTGGGTACATTTTTTTTGGTCAGGTTGTATAAAGGGTTAAGCCTCGGTTAACGGTTGAAAAAAGAAGCTTTACTCATAAAGCTGATGAAAATTTTCTATTTAAATCTTTAAGGGGTTATGCCTGAGTTAAAATTCAAAAAAATAAAAAATTTTTTGATTTGATTTTTTTAAGGCAATTTTAATGTAGAATACGCAGCTGAAGTTATAGGCAAAATACTAAAAAAATACAATTTTTCAAAATTGCGTATTATTGATATTTTGTCTTATAGCACTTTTGATTATTTAAAACAATTGCTTTTTCATAGAAAATGTAAAATTAAATGTGTTTAAAAACTCCTTTTGAAAACGCAATTTTATTTAAAAAAAAAATATTATTTATTGAATCATCACATATTCTAAATAACTAATCTTTATAAAATCGTAGATTTTATTTTTATTTTGAATTTTCAAAATAAAATAAATTTGGGATTTAAATTTAGTCTTGTAATTTTTTAATCAAACTTATAAAGGTGTAAAAAAATATTCGTGCAAATTTAAATTACCGCCTGCAAAAAGACACTTTACAGCATATGGAAAAGGAAATCACTGTTTTACCGACTTAGTCGAGTTTGCATTCAGACTGTCAGACATCAGCTGTTTCGTCTGCTGTCTGTAGTTTAGTGTAAGCTGGATGTTGTGCTGTTGTGATAGCTTCTGAGTCTACTAGTCTTCAAATTTAGATAAGTGTTTGGACTATAAACAACATATGATTTGTAAAGAATTTGTTCTTTGTGAGTATATTCTTGATTTTTAGGTGTACGGGCTATAATTATCATGTGTACAAGATGCCTGTGTGATAAATAGTCTCTAACCAGCTCTAAGTCTACTGTGATTGTTAATAATCCTGGAAAGTCATGGGTAAGCAATACCAACAATTATATTCATGTGAAACATACTGACTGTGAATGCGTATCAAAAATTTATATTTCAATTTCAGCTCTCGATACCGGTATATCTACATATACAGCACTCGGGTCTTTATATATGCCTTAATATGTAGGTATCTTATGCCAAAATATAAGAAAAATATGCTAAGCAGTTCATGTAAGTACCACCCGATAAGTATACATAAGCATCTTGATAAACTTTAAATGCATTTTTCTCAGTTTTGCCATTTTTATGATTTTAGGTCCTTTGCCGCAGGATATTTCAGCATCCAGATGATCAATTGACACCAGACAGAATGGAAAATCTTCTTAATATGTTTCTTCACTGCTTGAATGGAGCAGAATTGACTAATACAAGGTAAAAGTCAATGTTGCGTATGTGAATATATGTAATATTCACTATAATTACTGATATAATCAACTTATGAGTTACTAAATATTTAAAATTTATTTTTTGTAGAAAAGTCTTCCGCTCAAGCAGTGAAGAAACATATTCAGAAGATTTTACATCCTGTCTGGTGTCAATTCATCATCTGGATGCTGAGATATCCTGCGGCAAAAGGAAAAAAGTACTGAAAATTAATGATTCATACACGTAATTGTTTACAATGTAAGTATAGATATATAATTTTTTTTTAAATAGTTAAAAATATGTTTAATACCTATATTTGAAGTAGGAGAAAGATTTTTTTTATACTATTAATAAATAATTTTTTTCATAGTTGACGTCTTGCCTCGACCGGTGCCGCATTACCACCTTGGCACCGGGGAATCGTTCTGTAAAAAATTCTCGAGTCCTAGGCCCGCCATATGCGATTAATCCTTTTCTGGTCCGTTTCCTAATAATGTAAAAACACGGAAGTTGTTTTTCTAATTAGCCACTGAAGAGGGGATAAAATTATCCCGAAACGTTTGGCCTTTTAAAAATAAACAACTTGGCTCGAAGAGACGCATCAATTTTTATTCTACATTATTAAACATAATTTTTTTCAGCCTATTACTTATTAATGTCTTTTTTACAGGTTCAACTCAGACATAACCCCTTAATGTCACAATTGCAATTTTTAGAGCATTAAATTTAATGCTTTGCCAGAAAACGAAAACTTGTAGGAAAAATCTGCTAATGCGTATGCGACTATTTTTGGGTAAGCTCTTTCGATTGGCATGGGTTAAAAATCTGAAAAACTTCAAGAAACCACTTAATTTTTAGATTTAAAAAAAGTGCTTTTTGAAAGGGTTTTTTATTATGACGGATCCAAGATGGTGTGCTAAAAGAAGTTTGTAGGGAAAACTTTGATCTTTGACTACACACGTTTTTAGAATTAAAAGTGTTTATAATCGCTCAAATAGTACCCATGAATTCTTTCAAAAGTTTTGAAGTCAAATTTAGGTTTTCAAAAAATTGGAAATATTCCAAAAATCTAAAAACGCATCAAAAAATTCCGAATAAATTCATAATTTTTGAGTGATTCTGAGTAATTTCTCGTCGGTAAGATTTTTACAGAAAGTTAGTAATTTTCGATTGAAATGGTTTTGCTCATTTCACAGATTTGACGGTTTCAATCGAAAATTACGAACTTCATGTCCAAATCTTACTGATCAAGGAGCGCGGTAGCGCCTCAATGGCAAGTATAAGGTACGTTCAGTACGTACGCCGCCGTCGGGCACTAGCCAGATCAAGAGGCGCGGTAGCGCCTCAATGGCAAGTGTAAGGTACATTCAGTACGTACGCCGCCGTCGAGCGCTAGCCAGACCCTATATACGTGTCAAAGGCCCTGTTGGAGATGTGACATTCCGTTTTCTACGCATTAAGAGCTTTGTTTCTCACTTATGAGCACTCAAATGAAAGCTTGGGATAAAACTAACAAAATCACATCAGGGTCATATATTGTGAAGTCGCTTCCATCAAAAGATATTGTGAAGCGAAAGTTCGGGATCATGAATTCTTCTCAGCGAAAATTTTTCTCCCGGAGAAAATGTTCTCCGCGGAAGTACGCCATCGTTCGTGTGACGTTAGCTCTACGTATACTATTACATGTATACAGTTCATCATGTGTGCAGACGAGCAGACGATGGTGTATTTACATTTTTTGATTTTTGAATACAATAACACAAATGCAGTGTTAAAGAATGATAACTATTGTACAATAAACTACCAAAGTGATTTTATTTCCAAAATAATATGTTATTTATAAAGCTGGGTTTGGTTAAATATTTGAAAATTGTCAGATATAATTAAGTAAAATGTTTAACAAACATGACTAACAGCCTAGAATGAGATAAGTATTTCGTTTTACTTTTTTTATAAATATACAATACATGAAAGTTTCATGAATTGATTCTCTGTTAAAATATACCCTTTTATTTTTCAGGGTTTTTTTTCTATCAGATTACATAAAGAATTAATTTTTTTGTGATATGACAAGCTAGTGAAGTGTTAAGAATTCATCTTTCAAGAAAGGTTCTACGTTGTTGAAGTGGATATGTAACTTTTTCTATCGTCTCCTAGGAGGTAGACTCTCAGGCTGTACGTCGAAAGGGATCCTTATAAATAGCTAGTGAAAGTGTTTTATTTTCTTGGTTCAAGAATCGAAGAACGTTTCTACATACAGAATATTCAGTTAATATAAGGAAAAAATTTTCTTTTGTTGTGACAAGCTAGTGAAGTGTTAAGGGGTTATGACAGTGTTGAAACCTGAAAAAAAGGAAAAATTGTTAGTGTTGTAAAAAATTAATAGATATATAGGTGCTCTAAAAACTATATTTTTGCTTTCAAATACAAGTATTATATATCACTTTTATGCATACATAATATGCATAAAGTGAGTGTAACATTTAAAAACAATTAAAGGTATTTGCTTACCGAAAATCATGATTTTCATCACTTTTATTTACTTGCCGCATGTTTCTGATGGAACCGTACCATCAATCCTGATGAAACAAAGTGCCAAATCTTCATTATGAGTCTGGTCTCAGACTAAGTGGAACAGATTCTTGAAAAACACAAAATTAATATAATTAATTAAACATATATTGCCAATATTAGTAATTATAGTGAATGTTACATATGTAAACATACGTAACATTCACTTTGAACTTACCTTTGCCAATTTTGCTCCACTCAGTTTGTGACCATACTCATAAAGAATGTTTCCCACTTTGGTTCATCATGATTAATAGTACGGTTCCTTCAGAAAGCTGCGGCAAGTACACAAAAAGCATGAAAAAACTAAATTTGAGTAAATGGCATTTAAAGTTTATATGTAAATCATTCAAATGAACTCAGCTATACTTACAGAAAATATCCGGCATACCTTGATTTGCTTTTGGTACTCAAATATACATACAATAAAGTATATTTGATGGTACGCGCTTGTCATGCTGTGTGATAATAGCATTTAGAAGCTGAAAATAAAATAAAAATTAAGTTGTGTTTATGAATTACAGTTACATATAATACTTACCATTATGAAATACACTTCAAGTTCTTAAAAAGTATGCAAAATAATACTTCAGTCAATATAAGCTCCCATTTTGCTGACTTGTACCTGTATACCTAAAAGCAAAAAATAAACCAACAAAGAAAAAGCTCATTATGAACACTGTTATTACTAATTAGTTTCCAATACTTATCTGAATAATTTTTCTACTCTGCAGAAGCTCTTGCACTTTTGCAACACCACTAAGGTTATAAGCATTGCTACAGCAGCTAGCAGACTAACTGCACTGATCTAGTGTCTTGGATCAAAAACAGCTGTTTGGCTGCTTTCTGCTGCTTTACAGAAAATTCTACTATACCGATCAAACAGAAATCTTCATTCTCGACCAGACGCTGTGAGGCACAACCTATTCGAGTGGCAAATTCAAATTTGTTGAATGCCTTTACTTTAACACATTGAGTTTAGTAACATAAAATCACACATAGAAAAATTAATTTTACAGATTTTATTTATTTTACGGAAATAAATTAATAACTCTTGAGAAAAAAACGGTTTGTAAAAGGGTTTTTAAGTCATATTTTCAGTAAGATTTCTCATGAAATTACTCTGTAAAAAGTGGGTTAGAAGAATCCTTTCCACAAGTTTAGCCTAATTAAAATATTTAAAAATCACGATTTTTCAAAAATTTACTTGAAACAGATTGGTTGGTTTTTTGTTGATATCTTCAAGGAAAATTTTTTTAGCCAAAGACGGCTTTCAGGACCATATTCTATAGACTATTAACTATGAAAAAAGTGAATAAAAAAAATGGGTATTTTCAAAATTTTAACACTGTCATATCCCCTTAAGAATAGGGGAGGTTATATACCATACATCATTGGTGAATATTGTATTTTGTAATTCAAGAAGCTGCTTATTCAGAGTCCGTTTCAAGAAGCTGCTTATTCAGAGTCCGTTTCAAGAAGCTGCTTATTCAGAGTCCGGTTCAAGAAACTGCTTAATCAAAGGTATTTTTTTTTCAAATTTTGTAGTGACAGCCCTGCGACAATTGAAATTCAGCTTTCCGGCGGAAAGAAGCAGTGAAAAAAATTGGGAAAAATTTGGAAAAATCGGAAAAACTCCTAACGAAAAATAAAACAATTTGGGGTCTAAAATTTCTAAAAAAAAATATTTCAACTTCGGGGTGGTATTTATGAGGGGGGAGGGTCACATATATAGCTATTCATATATATATATATATGGGATTCTCCTAGCGACAAATATAACAATTTGGGGTCTGAAAAATCTAAAAAAATTTTTTTGACATCGGGGTGGTATACGTTTGAGGGGGAGGATCATATATATACATATATATATATATATATATATATATATATATATGATCCTCACATCCATATATATATATATATATATATATGGATTTTCTCGGCGAAAAACATGACTATTTGGATTTTAAAAATTCTAAAAAAAATTATATTTACTTTAGGGTGATATTTATGAGGGGGAGGGTCACATATATAGCTATACATATGTATATAGGTTTCTTCTAGCGGAAAACAACAATTTGGGGTCTGAAAATTGTAAAAAAAATTCTTTTGACATCGGGGTGGTATATGTATGAGGGGGAGGATCGTATATGTGTATATACATATATGTATAGATTCTCTCAGTGAAAAACATATATACAATTATACATTACACACACACACATACATACATACAAATGTGTATATATATATATGTGTGTGTGTGTGTGTGTGTGTGTGTGTATAGTTTTTTAACCTTTCACTACATCGATGAAATGAAAAATTGTTCAAAGGTAAATAGCGCAAATTATTTGTCTAATATTCTACTTTGAATCTAAATTTAGCAAATGTTTAGATTTTGACATTATTAGGTGTGACGAGAACGGAAAGACCGCGCATGTTAGAGCGCCTAAATGGTGATGCGTTGCGCGCATAAATAATAGATTTCGATACATGAAAATTTATCGCTATTATTATGTAAAAGTTAGTAAAAAAACCTCGAAAGAAAAATTTAATTAGCCTATTAAGCTTCCATTTTTGAAAAATTGTATTACACGGCTGAAGATTGCAATGCACGATTAGGCGCTTTGAAATGCATGGTTTTTCCATTTTCGTGATACCTTACAATATTAAAATTTAATGATTTACTAAATTTAGATTCTAAGTAGAACACTAGACGAACAATTTGCTCTATTTCATTTTGAAAAGTCTTTCATTTCATCGATGGAGCGAAAGTTTAAAAATGCTAGCTTTGGTGCAGCCGGCACGCAAAAATTGTCACGAATAACATTGTTGGCTGCTGGACTAGACGAATCGATTTGTCAGAGAACCATATATATATATATATATATTGTAACGGGGATTAACCACGTTAAATGTAGACTTCTCTACTTGAATTCTCCGTGGGTTTTAAATGTAGGATAACAGGGAAAATTTGCGAAAGCTAAATAAATACACACACGAAGTCTGGTAAAAGGCTATCGCATATATTCAAATTAAACGTTAAAACTGATTATAAGCAAACTGTACAAGTGTGCTCACCTGGCACATAATATGTTTATTCACTGGAAGCTAACAATTACGAACGCGCTGGTGAGAGTGAGAGAGAAAAACTAGTACTTACAAAATCTGCGGTATATGCCGGTATAGTACACAATACTACGATGCGGTCTCGCTCAGATACAGCTCCCGTAAGCGCAGCTTCGCTCTGCATACAACTCAATGCTCACAAATACGATTTGTGCACGCACGTACAGCGGTAACGACAATAATTGCTCTCAATAAATACGTTTTGCACAAGATAAATGCACGTCCGGGATATGCGGCAACACGCTCGATAGTCGAATCGAATCTAACACCTGACGTGACGTCACGAGCTTCTCTCTTTCGCGCGCTCTCTCACCAGACGGCGCGTTTGCAAACACATTAACTCTCGAACAGCTCTGG
The DNA here is from genome assembly GCA_018906965.1 of Philotrypesis tridentata. Lineage (NCBI taxonomy): Eukaryota > Metazoa > Arthropoda > Insecta > Hymenoptera > Pteromalidae > Philotrypesis > Philotrypesis tridentata. The sequence continues at coordinate 102,426 of JACCIB010000334.1, read as the reverse complement.
TCCGGCGGCAACATCTGAAAAGTTAAACATGCAAGCAAAAGTACAAAAGCATATGCATTAAATCAAATAAGCATGCGCAGTGACGATACTCGTCACATGCCCCCCCCCCTTCCAGACGCTGGGTAGCTCTTATAGAGTACCAGCTCTTCAATGCTCTCACTAGCATGCAAAAACGACCAGAATAATAAAATAATAAAAAAACAAAATACAGCATTTCTTTTCAAAATAAAAACAAAAGAAAATAAGACTTCAAACAAAGCTTTTCAATTCAAACTCATGCAAAAAAAAACAAACTTAATTGCAAGGACCAAATAAATAAAAACACTGTTAGCTTTCTTTTACAAAATATATTCAAAAGAAGTATCAGTGCTTCCACACTCAACAGCGAAACGTATTCAGGAAGCGCATCGCGGAAACGTTAACGTCGCGGTTGGATGTCCGCGTGTCGCTCGTGATTTGGACACTCGCAACCCCGCATCACCCCTAACATTCCGCAGCCGTAACAATATTTGGCAGGGGCCTTCGCCAGCCTAGCCACCTCCAAGTTGGCCTGGCGAAGCTTCTCCCTCCGTTGCTGGCTCTGATCGCCACCAAAGAAGGCGCTATTTTCCGCCCGCTGGCTCTCCAATGCACGGGCCAATACCTGGCGCTCCACCTTCCGAGCCTCCACGAAGCGGTCCCGGGTTGCCTCCGCAAGTCTCTCGTCGTGGACCATCCTCGGATAATCTCCGGCCAACTCTTTACCTTCCTCTCGCGTTTGAGCCAGGAATGCGTCCAGCATCCCTGAGGTCGAGTCGATGCGGCGACGAAACTCCTTACGGAGTTCGCGCACCTCATCGAGCTCTCCTCTCAGCTGGGCCCAAACCTGCTCAACGGTCTTCCACGACAGCAGGCTGCCGCAGCCCCAACTGCCCTTCCACCAGGCAGATTGACTCACAGTCCTCCTCTAGAGTCTCAGGACGGCGGACGAAAATCCTCATCCCCGGAACTGGCAGCGGAATAGGCCTCCTGGACACCGGGGCCAATATTACCGTCCTCGGCTGTCGCCGTTACGGGATCACCTGCAGCTGACTGGCGATGTCGCTCATGGTCCTGGATAGAAGGTGTTTGTTGTCAGCCAAATTCAGGGATTCTCCAACCTATTACCCTAATCTATCCTAAACATTCGCCCTATTTGATCGCATACGTCGCGGAGATAATTCAACTTGCGGTTCTCGCTGTTTCCTAGAACCCTTCGGTCGACCGCGTTTCGCATTGACTACCGGTGAATTTCCATTTTCAGCTTCTAACGCATCAGACTCTGTGACAGTCATATCCTCCCCCCCCCCCCCCAGGAGACTTCGTATCACGAGAAACGACGATTCAGGTTTTATGCGGCCTACCTCGCTTACGTGGAACATCCACGTTTTTACTCAGCGCAATATTTCGCCCCTCACATTCATTCTTCTAGCTAACGATCGCTTCCTTGGTGGTCGAAACGTCTTCTTCTACAGGATCACCGTCTTCTTCATCAGAAGCATCAACAGAGTCTTTATCTTCACCTATATCCTCAGCAAACGTGAAATCTTCTCCATGCACATACGGTTTGATGTCAGCAACATGTATCTTCTCAAAGCATTCTCCTTGCTCATTGACCATTGAATAAACATCGTTCAATAATCATCGTTCAACACTCGTTCAACCCTAGCAGTAATCCTGAATGGACCAGCAAATTTAGGTATTAGCTTAGCATTAAGGCCCTGGATAGCAGACGATAAAACACGAAACTTGTCTGCGTTTCGCGTTATAATATCGTGCTTGCTTCTGTGATGCATGTTCGATATTCTTCTCAACATACAATTGCAAATCAAATAATCTACACATCCGCTCTTCCCAGTTTTTCACAGCAATCTTCTGAGCTTTTTCTCTAGCAGCCTTCTCTTCTTTACGCTTGGTACTAAGCGGTGGCGCAGGGTTTCTTCCCATGTTTAGGAAAGCTGGACTCACTCCTATAGACTCTTGCACAGATGTATTATATGCAAAAGTTAACTCAGGTAAATACTTATCCCATAGCTTGTGCTCCTCCTCAATAAACGCATTGATCATCATTTTGAACGTTCGATTCACACGCTCAACCGGATTCGCCTGGGCATGATATGGCGATATCATCTGATGTTCAACGCTGCTTTCTGTCAAAACTTTTCTCATGACCTTATTACGGATTTGCGTACCATTGTCTGACAAAAATACTTCAGGAGTCTTAAAAATACACGCTCTTTCAAAGCATTCTTAATACTGATACTATCAGCCTTACGCAACGGTATTACTTCTATCCACCGAGTAAAAATATCTAACAGGATAAGTAGATAGGTATATCCATTCTTGGATCTTGGAAATGGACCCATCATATCACCGGCTACAACCGCCCATGGTCCAACGAGTTTCTTCTCTTTCATGGTACCAGCAGGTAACAGCTATTCCACTTTACACTGTTGACATACAGTGCATGACTTAACAAATTTCTGAACATCTTTATACATTCGCTTCCAGTAAAAATATCTTGCGACTCGCTCATACGTCTTGCGACGACCCAAATGTCCGGACGTGGGCTCGCAATGCGATTCGCGAAGTATTTGCAATATTTTATCTCTGGACACGACCAGCTTCCAAGCATTTATATCTTCCAGAACGTCTTCTAGAATTGGCTCAGGCTTGTAATAATACAACTTACCAGCAATAATCTTCCAATCTGGAAATTCGTGAGGCTTTTCCAAAGTGTGCTGATACATCTGTATATACCACTAATCTTTAATAGTTTCTTGAATGTCTTTTAAAGATGCGATTCGTTGTTCATCTAAGTCATCTTCATCAAACATCCGCGATAACGCATTTGGAACGTAGTTTTCCTTGCCAGGTCGATATTCAATCTCATAATCATATGACTGCAACTCTAATGCCCATCAAGCTAATCGACCATTAGGGTTACGCAGATTACAGAGCCATTTTAAGCTTAAATGATCTGTAACTACTTTAAAATGATAACCCTCTACATATGCACGAAACTTCTTGACTGCCCAGAGAACGGCAAGACATTCCCTCTCGGTCACTGAATAGTTACGTTCCGCAGAGGTTAACGTGCGACTCGTATAAGATAAGACCTAATCTTTCCCATCTATATCCTGCATGAGTACTGCACCAATGCCGCTGTCGCTCGCATCAGTTTTGATGATAAATTGATGATCAAACGATGGTCTGTGTAGCACAGGCGCTGTCGCAAGTATGGTATTGACTTACTCAAAAGCATCCTGTTGCGCTTCACTCTAAGTAAATCTTGCATTGTCACGTAACACCAGGGTCAACGGCTCCGCGACATTGCTCAACCGATCCAGAAATTTCCGATACCAGGAAACCATTCCCATGAATCTCTTCAATTTGGTCAGATTATTCGGAACAGGATAATTTAAAATCGGCGCAACTTTCCGAAGATCTGGACGAAATTTCTCACGATCCACAATAACGCCTAGATACTTAACTTCGTCACAGCAAAACTTGCTTTTACCCCGGTTAATCGTCAACCCAGCTTCCGCGATTCGTTCCAGAACTACATCTAACCAATGTAGATGCTCATCGAAAGCCTCGGTCGTGATGATAATGTCATCCAAATAGGAAAAGGCATACGGTTCTAACTCAGGTCCAATGAGCCGATCACTCAGCGTTTGAAAAGTTGCCGGCCCACCTACTACACCATAAGGTAGACGGGTAAATTCAAACAAACCTAACCCAGATACGGTAAACGCAGTCAGATGAATATTTTCTTCCTTCATGGGTATCTGGTGGTATGCTGCTCTGAGATTGATAGTAGAAATATATCTTGCCTTTTGAAGCTTACTCAAGATGGTATCCATGTATGGCAATGGATACGCGCTCGTGATTGGAACAGCATTAAGCTTCCGATAGTCAACACAGAATCGGTAGGTACCATCCGATTTACGAACCATGACTACGGGGCTGGACCAGCTGCTGTTAGAACGGCGTATGATTCCCGCATCCAACATTTTTAGTACTTGAGCATGCATCTCTTCCTCAATCTTCTTTGACACTGGATAATATCTTTGTTTGACTCGTCTCGCAGACCCCACATCAATACTGTGCTGGATCAGATGTGTACACTTCAACGGTACGTCCCCAGCCAACTGCCTAACAGCTCTTGTAGGCGTTTTCGCTGTTCTAAGGTAACATCGGCCAAACCGATGGCTGCGAGAGCGCTTGCTACTCCTTCTGAGAGAGCAGAAACTTCTAGAGGAACTGATTCGGTGACACCTTCTATTTGTAATCTATTCTCTCTAGGTAAAATAATCGCGTTAAATGCTCGCATTAAATCCATTCCGAGAATACATTCGGAATCGAGTGCACTTAAACCCATAACATTTAAGATACGCGATTGGTCTAACACTGTGAACGGCAATGAAAAGTAACCGTAGATCGGCACAAGCTGTCCATCACCGAGTTTCGCACCAGGTCCGGTATAAGGAACAATAGCTTGTTTCAGCACTGTAGCTATCTGTAATTGAATCGGTCCCAGGGCAGTACGTACATCTCCCGAGTCAGAAAGTGCGAGTAAATGAGAATTACCAATAACCACTGGCATCCACCAGCGACTGCAGTCAATATTGGATGGATCAAATACTGTAATAGGCTTCTTCAGTAGCTTGACTTGCTTCTTGGAAGGCTGACACAATAATAGAACAAGTAGGGGCCTGAACTACTTACTCCCTTTCTCGTTTCCCGACGTCTCTGAATCCTTCTTAACTTCAGACGACTTATCTCCCGACGTAGTCTTCTTCGAGCACTCGGGACACGTTTTCGTGGTGTGACGAGGCCATCCGCAGCCGTAACACCTGACAAACCGTTTACAAGGACCCCAGGTATCCTGATCCTTATTATGCTCACTTCGTGGCTGTCTAGGAGCACTTTTCTTCTCTTCAGAAATACACTACAAAATACACACAAATACAATACAAAATACAAATTGTATCCCAAAAAGTATTCCAAAAAGTATCCAAAAAATTATCCCAAAAAGTATCCCAAATTGAATCCCAAAAAGTATCCAGCAAAGTATTCAAAAAGTATCTGTAAATTATCCCAAAAGAATCCCCCAAAAAGTATCCCAAATTGTGTCCCAAAAAGTGTCCCAAAAAGTATCCCAAAAAGCATTGTCTACCCATCGCCTGTCGCAGCTGCTTTCAAAATACATTACTTGAAAAGTTCTATCGAAATTTAAACAATCGAAAAAATTACCTTCCTTCGTTACGAGTGTGTTACTGAAAAGACAAGCCTATTTCTGCATTGTCTGTCCATCGCCCGTCGCAGCAGCCTCGAAAACACAGCAGGGGAAGGGTTGTCGACATCAACCGAAATTTAAAGAATTGCAAAAATTACGTTCCATCGGTATCAGCAAGTTACTGAAAAGACAAGCTGTTTTCTGCATTGGCTATCCATTGCCAGTCGCAGCAGCTTTCAAAATATCTTACTTGAAAGGTTCGCCACGTCTATCGAAATTGAAACTGCCCGTCGCAGCAGCCTCCAAAATAGAGCAGGCAAAAATTTCGCGGCGTTTATGAAAATTTGGAGAATCGCAAAAATTACGTTCCTTATGTACGAGAGCGTTTTCGCTTAGCTGATTTGTTATTTCCTTATTTTTTACGAAAATAAAATTCAATGTTAAATTTGCTCTGGTTACTTAATTGATTTTTTGTTGTTATGTAAAAAAAAACCTTATATTTGGGAGGTAGGTCGTGGTTCACACAGCGATGTGATATTATGCTAAATTTGTGAAAATAGGAAAAATTTTTTTCAATTTCGCAATTTTACTGCTGTTTATTGCGGCGGTGCTTTCTCATCCAACTCGATGTTCGAAATTGTGTCGCTATATCTGTTACCGACAGTTATAGCTACATAACCCAACCCAACCTTATAGTGGAAAACAAATTGAATAGCGGTCCGTTCGCGTTCCAGTTTGCCCAATCTTTTTTTTATCTTGCATTTCTCGATGTCGCAGTTGGTTTCATTGAAAAGGGCACCCCCAAAATATGGTGAAAACGTTAGGCTGGCCCAAAAATTTGGTACCATTTACGAAAAATCATATGGTTACTTTTTTTTGGTCAGGTAGTATATATTACTTATAGTGATAAATAAGGCTGATTCAGTAAAGTCTGCTGTTTATAATTTTTTTTTACAAGTTCATCGAATGACCTGTAACAGAGAAAGAATAATTTATTTTAAAACAAAGAACCATGTTCTATTATCATAAAGTTCATTTATTTGAAGATAATTAAAATATATTTATCTGACAGAGTGAAACCCATTGATAGTATTTTGATCCTAATGACATCTTTTTTGTAAATGCATTTTTTCACTTGAAACTTTTTGCAGGTTCTAAATTAAACGTTATTGCACATTCGTAGTATGAGTTTTATGGGTTTATAACGGAATTTAAATAATATAATTTGTTATAAACTTGGACATCCTCGCGGAGGTTATAAACTAGCAGAAACCAACAGTGGATTAGTGCTTCAGGTTAGACATAGTTATAGTACGAAAGTGGGTTGGCACCAAGTTACGGAGATATAGAGATCCCTATATCGAAGCTATGAACTATTAGTCTACAGTCGGTTTCTGCCAGTTTATAACCTTCGCATGGATCTCCAAGTTTATCATAAACTATATTATTTAAATCGCGTTAAAAACTCCTAAAACCCATAATACGCGTTAGATATTTTTTTTTTTGAATAATAATGATCCAAAAATAACTATTTGCTGTTCAGACGGTATCGAAAAAATAATTATTACTGCAATAATACATAAGCATATGTACATTAATTTTTTAAATGTATAACTTATTTAGTTGATGTTAATGATTCTTTGTAATTTAGGTATTATATATACGATTTAAAAGTAGTGAAATCTTCCCGCACCCCTCCCCCTTCCCCCAAATAAACCTTTTAAAGGTAAAAGGCTGGCAAATATAAGATCGTTTCTTCCTGTAAGAATTAAAGATTAATTTTATAATAAGTATGTAAATAACTGTGAACTATATTCCTTTAGCTTTATCCCTTGGTGTTTTTCAATAATTGTTTAATGAATCTGTCGATCTCTACGAGACAAAGTGTGTAGGAAACAGATGAAAAATAAATTTACACCATTTTTCCCTTATTCAACGTTTCGGTGAACATTTTCACCCTCTTCAGGAAACTGTCGATTTTATTTATTATTGTAAATGAGTTCTTAAATTTTAAATATTGACAAAATGAACAAAAATGTTTTCCTTACAAGTAGAGGCACGTAACGACGAATACTAGATGTTATTCTTCCCCAGCCAGTCTTAGGCGGGGGAAGAAGGAGCGAATATTGCCAGAAACAGTCAATGTTGTTGTTCCGGCTCCTTCCGCTATTGTCTCAATAATGAAAAGACAATATGTGTATCCGGTGCTTTTATATTAGCGAGGAGTCTCGCGACTTTTTGACTGGTGTGTTTATGTATGACGTCACAATTTTCGTTCGCTCGTACATGTGTACATCAAAATTGTCCCCAATCCGATTTATTTTTCAAACGGTATATTAACTGTGTGTACACGTTATTGAGTTTTTGCGTGTCTTCCATTTTATTTATGCCATTATCTTGCATTTGAATATGTAACATTTCAGATACAAGTCTTTTATTGAGATTACATTCTTTATCTTTTATTTTTATTTTATCAAAGTTGAAATTATGGTTGAATTTACTATGGTGCTCACTAATAACAATGTTTTTTGATTTTTTGTGTTCCTCAATACGTGTGCACACACTTCTCTTCGTTTGTCCTACGTACGTAGCTGTACAGTCATTGCAAAGCAACTTATACACAACATTCTTCTCCGACTGTTTTTCTTTATTATCTTTCCCTTTAACTATGATATTACACATACAATTTTGTATTTTTGGAACAGTTGTGATATTATTTTGTTTTAAAGAATGTTGTATTTGTTCATAAAACCCTTTAACATAAGGTATCGCAGCAATGTTTCTGAGGTTTTTATCTATATTGTAACGTTGATTTTGTACATTCGATTTTATTTTGTCAATACGTTTTTTTATATATCTATTACTAAAGTCAACAGGATAATTATTTTCTGCTAATAATTTTCTTACAATATTTATGTTTCTCTTATGAAAACACACGTCTGATAATTTAATAACTTTGTCAATAAGATTGTATACCATGGCAATTTTTTGGGATTCAGGATGTTGCAAATAATAATTTAAAAATCTGCCAGAAAAGGTGGGGTTTGTGTACCAATCGGTACACAATGAACATAGGCTTAAAATGCCAACTTCGACCATCTGTAACTTGAAGAGACCTGCCAAAACCAAAATATAAAAAAATTCAGGGGCACTCATATGATTCTAAGCAGCATTTTAAAAATATTTCTCGAGGGAGTCAAAAAAGCGAGTACACATGTGAGTACATGTGAGTACATGTGCGTGCGTGCGTGTGCGTGTGTGTGTGTGTGTGGTTCTCTGACAAATCGAGCGGTCGATTTTTTGACCCTATCGAAAAAAATTTTTAAAATGTTCCTAAGAGACACATGAGTATCCCTGAATTTTTTCAGATTTTTTGCATCAAGTATCTTCCAGTTACAGAGGGTCAAAGTTGATGAAATCATGTATTTTTGCTTTTTCTGGCTACTTTCATTAATTTGTAGATCCTCAGGGAAGCATTTTTCACTATAGAGATATACAACATTTTTTTCTGCAAATTTTCTAAACTATTAAAAAAAAATATTTTTGATGTCGTATATATAAGTTTTAAGAAAGTTATAAGTCATTTAAGCTTTAAAATCAAGTTTTAGGAAAGTTCGATCATCCGGATCATAACCAAAAAATTTATGAAGATACCTTATTTAAATACAAAAAAGTCTGCGAAAGACCCAGAATGTCAGAGGCCTTGGTTTCTCTGTAAAAAATCATTATATCCGTTCATATATGAAAAAAATTTAGTTTTTTTGCTATATCGAAGAATTTAACCAATTTTATCAATTACGTACATTTTTTTATAATAATTTCAATCATTAAAAAAATGATAAGGTTAGTGAAATGCTTCGATATAGCAATAAAACTAAATTTTTTTCATATATCAACGGATATAATGATTTTTTACAGAAAAACCAAGGCCTCTGACATTCTGGGTCTTTCGCAGACTTTTTTGTATTTAAATAAGGTATCTTCATAAATTTTTTGGTTATGATCCGGATGATCGAACTTTCCTAAAACTTGATTTTAAAGCTTAAATGACTTATAACTTTCTTAAAACTTATATATACGACATCAAAACTATTTTTTTTTTAAAGTTTAGAAAATTTGCAGAAAAAAATGTTATATATCTCTATAGTGAAAAATGCTTCCCTGAGGCTCTATAAATTAATGAAAGTAGCCAGAAAAAGCAAAAAAACATGATTTCATCAACTTTGATCCTCTGTAACTCGAAGATACTTGATGCAAAAAATCTGAAAAAATTCAGGGATACTCATGTGTCTCTTAGGAACATTTTAAAAATTTTTTTCGATAGGGTCAAAAAATCGACCGCTCGATTTGTCAGAGAACCACCCATATATATATATATATATATATATATATATATATGTATTTATATAAACCCTTGACCAAATTGCAGCATGTGAAAAGGTCGATAGCCTGTGAAAAGGTGCGGTCGGGTAAAACTTTGAATAATTGCAACTGCTGCCACTTTCTGCGCATTCCAGCTGACATTTGGTGACTGATCACGATGATGCCGTATTTACCCTGGGAGATTAGGCCACCATTCTTCCGGTAAATTGGGCGTTGCCTGATATGTTATTATTCAAAGTTTTAATTTAACCCTACGGTACATGTAATAGAATGGCATAATGTTCTTACATGACATTATCACATCAGAAATGTGCCCGTAATATGTGGTAATATCATATTTGTCTAAAATTATTATGTAATTTAACACGATTGTTTCGAAAACTTTTGTGTCGAAAACTGTTTGAAAACTTTTTCTTTTATTTATGGAAGCAACGAGCGTATGTACAATCTACTCTACTTAGTATTTCAGTAAATGTGTTGCTATCCTTATTTCATTAAAAATCTATGTCTAGGACGATTATATACAATTCTATATGAGATTTAAATTCTGTTAATTTATATACATTCAAAAAAAACAGGAACAAATTCTGTCATGTAAAACACAATTTTTTTTACGGAAAAACTTGCCGTCCCATTCTATCATAGATAATCGATGAACTACTAAATGTCAGTGTAATTAACAATATCATACATTTTTTATTATAGTTAATTTATTGTCCTATTATCCTATAATTGGTACTACTCAAAACATTATATTAAACTAAGAGAATGATGGCCTCAAATATTAATAATTGGAATTCCGTTTTTTAATTATTATAATAAAGATTTAAAACTAAAAGCTATGAACTACTACTACTAAATATTAATTTATAATTTTTAAGCTTGATTTATTTTCCAACTTAAGTCATAGAAATTTACATTTTAACATTTTTTTAATATGCAATAATAGTTAAAATTATTTTTAACCAACTTCCTGTAATCTTCCGATATTAATAACAGAGTTTTCTGAACATACATACAAATAACGAAAAATCGAGCTTAGAATGATTGCAAGATTAAGTTTGAATTCTTCAAAAATTGTTTAAGGACAGTAATAAATACATATATAATGAAAAATCGATTAAGAGATTTTCTAACGTAGTTTCATTAACAAGCTACTTTGGTTAAGCTTAATGCATAATTTGAAGATGGTATCCATCGTTATCTATGATAGGACGGAACGGCAAGTTTTTCCGTAAAAAAATTGCGTTCTACATGATAGGATTTGTTCCTGTTTTTTTTAAATGTATGTGAATCCACAGAATTTAAATCTCATATATAATTGTATATAATCGTCCTAGACATAGATTTTTAATGAAATAAGGATAGCAACACATTTTCTGAATTACTAAGTAGAGTAGATTGCACATACGCTCGTTGCTTCCATAAATAAAAGAAAAAGTTTTCATGATGTTACCATATTACCACATATTATGGGCACATTTGTCATATGATAATGTCATGTAAGAACATCATTCTATTCTATTACATGTACCATAGGATTAAATTGAAACTTTGAATAATAACATGCGAGGTTCTTATTTCTTTATATATATATATATATATCTACGTATTTCTTATTCACGTTTCATAAGATGTTCTTAGCAACGAACCTCGCAATACAAGTGGCTACTTATCCGCGTGACACAATTAATTCCCTTGACAAATGACCTATTGCATCAGAGAGAGATATATATTATAGATGACCCGAGGCATGACCGTAGTATCGTGCACTTGGGGGTGAGGTATTTAAATAAAAAACACGGGATTGAAGAAAATGTATTGAGGTGCCTTTATTCGCGGTTAATTAAAAACGGTGTGTGTCAAGTTGTCATTTATACATTTTTAAAAATTTTTTTTTAATAACAAGTATTTCAAAATTTTTAATTATGTCCCATTAGTTTGGGATTCGTCTGCCACTACGTTAATTTATTTGTTTATTTTGGCCTAGGTTTCACCTAATAGCCTGGACTACTTTCACTATTCATTTTAAAATTGCAAAAAGAAATAAAAAGAAAACCTTGAAACTTTGGATCAGAAGGTTTTAAATGTTAATTGAACGGATACATATACGAACCGGGATTAATCGGTTCTGTGTGCGTGTGTGCGTGCATGCGCGTATGTTGCAATAGGATTCGAAAAATGAAACAAAATAATTAAAAATAGAAAACATAGACTCCAGGCTATATTCCAAATCCCCCTCTAGATTTTATGCTTGCAAATAATTCAATGGATGCTTTTAAATAATATTATGGCCTAGCAGCCATACAACTATCTCCAGAAGTGTGTGTTCAATCCCGCTAAATAAAAGGACCTCGAAAATGCCTCTACGTTTGAACTTGAAAGGATAACACAAAAGGAAACTGCCAGATCCACCGAAAACTGCGAAAATAGCCACCATACATTGTGACACGGCGGGGCAGGTGGCTGCGGCGGGCGAGAAGAGAGAGGCACGGCGATGACTCGACGGTGCGTCTCCTGGGGTTTTCGCGCTCGCGCGTGGGCCTTCCCCTCCGCGGTCTGAGCCGAGCTTCGCGTCGCGTCTGTTATTTTCGGGGTGCGGGCTCCTTGACACGACGCGGGTGGGCTCGCTCACAGGCTTCGGGCCTCGGCGGAGACTCTCTTTCTCACAGGTCGTTTGAGCCGGTAATTGTATTAATAAGTAAATGCACGCGGGTTTAGTGGAATTTCTTTTATTACTCTTTCACTACACACTTCACGCGCGGCTATGGCCGGTTTCTCACGTTTACGCGGCGTTCGCGAATTTCAACACTGCTCGTCTTCACACTTTCTTTTCGCTTACTTCTATCTCTCCTGCTCGCAGTCTTCCTCACGTACAGCCGTTGTCTCGTGCTCTGTAAAACGTCGAACGCGAATACGGGACGAGACGCGGTTGTGCGCGGGTGGATTAGTGCTGCTGAATCTCTCTTTACAAAACTCTCGATATCTCAAAACTCTGTAAATTGCTCGTAGCTGTGCTTCTACTCACTGCGTACGTGCGACTGACTCTCGCGGCTCGCGGCTCACTCTCCTGCTATCACACACACACGTACGTCGGCTCTGGCGGTCACGTGACTTGCCGCGGTAATTATGGTTTACATTTTCTTTTTCGCTCTATCCGCTTATTTATACTTTTTATTCTTCGCCTACATGATCTCTTGGACAATGATCCTTATTATTTATTCTTATTTCTATTTATTTCATTTTATCGCGTACAACATTCATAATTTCACTCTTCGGCGTTATTCTCTCTCGGCTCTGGCGCAATTATTCTTGCATACGCGCATTTCTGTCGGTGTGGAGAAGCCCGTTGCCTCCACTCCGACCGCCAATATCGTCCTCGCATACGTCTGTGGGGCTCGGTAGCCTCTACTCTCTAGCGCTGTGTTTTATCCGCATCGTGCGGTCTCTCTCGCACCCATACACTCTTCAGCACACGCCGTGCTGCGCGCGCTCACACACATACATGCGTACGCGCTCGCTACTACATACGCGGCTCAGCCGCTCGCTACAGCGCCATGCGCTGGTCTCGCTCGCCGTCGCCTCGTGGCTCCTCGAGGTGTCGGCGCGTCTGCTGACTCGGCGCGCCGCGCGCGGCCGCGTGTGGTAGTCGGCGGCGCTCCCACTCCTCGTGCGCTCTCTCGCAGCTCGTCGGCCGTGACGTCACTGTGCGCGCTGGCAATCCGCCAGCGCGCACAGCGACGAAGCGAGAGAGCGCCGAAAGGGGAAGGTTCCTCGCAGATATAAAAGGTCGAGCGCGGAGCGGCAAAGCCATTCACTCGCGGACTGTCTCTCCGAGGGGAAGATTCCCGAGTTCGCAAAGGATTCTCCTAGTAGTGAATGGCTTGTTCTCGGGCTGTTTGCCCGAGCCCTCAAGCAATTGGCTCCGCGGCTGAGGATAGCGAGCCTCCGTCTCTTCCGCTACGCTGAGAGCCTTACCCTGTCACTACTACCATATCAAATATTTCTAATATAAATTTATAACTTTTAAAAATTATTTTATTCTTTCTTACCCGCTATCAATACGGAGCGTCACCGTCGCAGGGAACTGTCTCCTTCCTTAGCGACGCTGATCCCTCCCGCCAGGGGTTAACCGACAAGGGTAGTAGTCTCCTACCCTTGCGACACAGATCCCCCCAGCTCAGCGCAGGAAATGACCGTAATGCCCCTTCCCTGCCCACTGAGGCCGCATGGCTACATACCACCTACGTAGCGTTGCAGGGGGCGCTGCGCCTCCAGGCACCCACACAAGCGGCACCCTCCTAACCTGTCCTGACCCTCGGATAAACGCAGAGAGGGAACACCCTGGCCGCTCCACAATTGCTCAAAACGGCGTGAGCCAGCTCTACGGGGAATTCTCCCTTTCCCTTCCTTGCATCTCGCCCTGCTCAAGTCACGAACTACACGGTTTGCCCGACCACGGGTTTGGTTGTTTTCAATGCGATTTCCCCCAACACCCTCTGTTTCAAATCCAATTTTATCATTGTTTAACAAATCAATTATGGCCATCTATATCCTCTATCAATATGCTAATCCGTGCCCCTTTTGTCGATTAGGATCAATCAATCAATATCGATATCCATCCGATAGCTCCACCTATAGATAAGCTATCAGCAGCGCGGCATTCGAAATCCTCTATTCCATTATATAGATCCCTGCGACCCTTTAATGCCACGTAGTATTCTCTAGTTGGCAGCCGCGATGCCTCTATATCTACAAGGAAAAACCACTATATCAGTATTGTACAGTTCGCCTGTACAGTACTTTCCAGAGTCTCACTCTCTTTCTCTTGACCGGGCGCTCGTTCCCTCTCTCTCGCTCTTATACGCGCGGTGCTGTCTCTCTCTCTCTCTCTCTCTCTCTCTCTCTCTCTCTCTCTCTCTCTCACTCACTGTGCGTACCCGCTCTCACCAGCTGTGGTCTGGACATCTCGCACGTACTCTCGCGTCCACTCTTGCATCATTCCTTCTTTGTTTAATATACGTTGCTACATTTCCCTTTTACTCGAACTGTTGTTCTTTTTCCCTCACGCCTACGGCTATCCTCTAGCTTTGAACTTCACGCTGCTACCGCGAACTAGTCCTCCGGGTGAGTACGGGAACACCAGTCCTCTATTATAGCAGGAATAGCCACCCCGTTATTATATATATCTTCCTATATTATATAGTTATTTTGAGCTGAGGTAGAATTTAGCCCCCCCCCCCCTCGCCCTCCGTCAGTTGCCCCCTCACCGCCCCTCAAATAGACCTAAAATTGTTTCAAAAGTTTGGTTATTTTTTAGGATTTTTAACCCCCCTTGCCCCTCTCGCTGCTCCTTGCCCCCCCCCCCCCTCGCCCTCCACACGCCCTTCATTATGTCCCCTCAGCTCCCCCTCATTATTTGTAGTGGTTGTAAGAGTATGTAAATTTATTTTATTCTACTTACAGTATAGAAATAAACGGAAAAGTAAGTACAAATGATGTTACTGAATTGTATAATATTATATTTGAATAGCTGAACCACACTACTGGCTCCCTAAAATGCACATTTAATACTCTATATATATATATATATATATATAATACTCTATCATTTCCACACCACCTTTGAGGTAAGTATAAATGTCGCGTTTTTTTATAGTGGTTTCCCCTGTAGACCTCCTATTATATGATATTGTCTTCATTGTGAGGTGTTAAAATAACACAATTGTTTTGAATATTTATATTAATGTCCTTATCCATTTTGAAGCAAACATTATTGGTTTTCCATGAATTTGATATTTTAAACTGATTCATTTTTCCATCTCCTATATCTAATAAAAATGACGAAATTTCTTTGTTTTTTGAACGTAAATTTTTATTTAATTTTAATATTTTAAATAAAGGCCATAATTTTGAATATTTTATAGTGTTTTCAATTATTGCTGTTCTAAAACCGTATTTCATTACTGGTAAAATTTGTCTGAAATCACCTCCTAAAATAATTAATTTTCCGCCAAAAGGAATGTCGCTATTGCAAATTGTAATATATTTTCTATACATATTGAAGCTAAATTTTCTTTATTTTCTTTAAAATATTCTATAAAATAATTTTTATATTTGT
Organism: Philotrypesis tridentata; assembly: GCA_018906965.1. NCBI lineage: Eukaryota > Metazoa > Arthropoda > Insecta > Hymenoptera > Pteromalidae > Philotrypesis > Philotrypesis tridentata. Next base: position 86,662 of record JACCIB010000334.1, on the reverse strand, counting down.
CCCAGATTTTAGGTCCCTGAATGTTTTTTAATAAAATGTACCATGAAAAAATTTCCTTAATTGATGTGCTAACATAATGTTGCAAGTTGCAAAGATTGCTTCTATCGCTCGACTGGTTGACAAGCTACTGTTGCAAGCTTCATCAAATATTTTAAAAATTTGTGAATCATCTTCTATTAATCCCATAGCTATGGCAGTCTCTTTTGTATGTATTAAATGTTATGTTTTCATGTATTAATAAATCTTCAAATCAAGTAGGACTTTTTACATGATTTGAAATAAGTTTTAAAAACAATCTTTCTTGATCTTTTGGTGATTCAACACACATTCTTCAAATTGTTTTATTTTTTTTACTATTTTTTCTTCTTTTCCAAGTTTTAGAACATTTATCAAATATGTAGAATTCTGGTACGTTTATGTATTTTAATATTTTTGCAAAATTATCTTTTTTATTTAATTCAAACCATGCAATTAAAGTGGTTTTCCATTGATTTAAAGCTTTTTTTCTTTGTTTTGTTCATAAACAATTTTTTGATGGTATTTGGTGTGTAAAACTAAACATTCAACTTTTAACTAGTAAATGTGTCTGAGGTAATCCTCGTTTTTGAAATTCTATTGTATAAACATAAGCGGTAACTTTACCGAAAACATATTTTTTGTAATATCACTAACTAAAATGTTTGGTATATCGTTTGGTGCAGTACCTGACGGAAATGTTTTTAGAACTTGATTTAGTTCTTTCCACTTAGGATTACATATTATTGTGATTAATAAATCAGGTCGGCCTTTATTTCTCATAATTGCCATTGCATCCTGATAGTGTTGTTGCATATATCTGGAACTACCAATATAAGTTGCAGGTAATATAAAAAGATTCCATAATTTTTCTTTTGTCTCATTCTATTACCTTCTACCATGATATAAGCATATAAAAAATATTGTGTTAATCTTCCTGAACACAGTATTAGATTAAAACTATTATTACATCTGTAAGCTGTTCTATATGAATAATATTGTAATATTGTAAGTTTTTCATTTTGAGAGTTTGGTTTTTTATTATAAACAATGCTCCAGACTAAGTCTCCTGATGGAAATAATAATGGAAAAACCATTGGATGTACGTGATGAGATAATTTATTAATATATGTATGAGTTATTTCTTTATCGTTACATTTTGGATAAATGCATATATCATAGTTATCAAGAATTCCAGTTTTTGAAATTATTATAGCATCATATTCAGATGTTAATGGTTTATTATAACAGTGTTGATGTTTCTCATTTATTATATAAAGTATAATTTAGAGTCTGGAAGTTCTCGTATATATGAAAGTTCATGTAAAAATTTATATTGTTTAGTATAAGGATTAGTTTTAAGTAACATAGTTAAAGTTTCTAGATGACTTTTAATTAATATATCATTAGTTTTCAATCTTTTTTCAACTGCAATATTATCATCATATACATAAAACTGATTACAAGAAGGATCATTGCCTTTTGATAGTTATGTAATAGGTACTATATCACAAACTGGTACTTGTATTTTTAAATTATAAACAGCCTTCTCTTTTATATGCTGTACATTAGCACTGAAAGAATCAAATGCAAATAGACTATTATAATATCGAATTAAAATTCTACAATCTTTATCAAACAATAATAAATTTTTTAAAGTATTGTCATATTTACTTAAAAGTGATAAACATATTTTTCCATAATAACAACAAGTACTTTTTTTTCTTGTATCCAATAAACGGCTGAACAATATTTGCATTTATAAGTCATTTCACCAAAATCTAATACAATAATATTTTGTTCTGTATTTTCAGAAACTATTTCTTCAACTTTATTTAAATATAACTTTGTATTAGATTCAATAGTTTCGTATATATTATTGTTGAAATTATAAATTTATGCTTTGCACAGCAGTGCAACGAACTTAGGAAAATGCGGACAATGCTGAATTGTCAAATCAGCCTTTTATAACCGAGCGATTGACCGCTGAGAAAAGGAGTTTGTAATGTGCTTTTGTATCGGGTAGTAGCAGTGCTAAAATGCACTCAGTAAGATATTATAAATAAATGTAATTAATAAATATTAAATCTCTTCTCCTATACTTAATTTTTCACCATATTTTAACATGGTAGCAGAGCGTGGTTACTAACTCAAATAAGTACGTAGGAAAACTTATTCATGAGTCTTGAAGACAAATACTGGTATTTGAAAGGAAAAACCCCAGGGTGGGTATATACAGTATCAAAAGAAGAATTGATTGAATTTTTGAATTTATTTGAAAGGAACTCAGTGTTTGAATTAATACCTATTGACGAGTTAAAGAGTTTAGTCAGGAAAAGTGAAGATAAAGAACTTGCAGATTCAGCATCAAAACAAAAATTAATTGAAATTTTGAATAAGTATAATCGAAAATTTGTGAGTGAAGCTTTAAAATTAGATGTTCTAAGGAAGGCAGCCAAAACTATATTAGAAGTATCATTTAAAGAGCAATCTATCGAAAATCAACGGAAACTAAGAAAAGAAAAAGAAGAAATGGCAAATAACGAAGAAATTAAAATTCAAGTATTCGATGGTAAAAATTATAGTATATGGAAGAAGAGAATATTATTGCTATTAAAGTGGAAAAAATGTGATGAACCTGCAACTAGAGTAAGGCAGAATAGTGAGGACCAAACAGTATGGGACGAAAAAAATCTGAAAGCAATGAATTATATTTATGGCAGTATTTCGAATGATCAACTAGAATTTGTGAGTGAAAAAGATACAGCTTTAGAAATTATGAAGAAATTTGACGAATTATATTTGAAAGAATCATCGGCTTTGCAGATATGCATAAGAAATAGACTAGATAAAATAAAGTTAAAAGATTTTGACCATTGCAGTTTATTTTTCACAGAATTTGAGAAGACGATAAATGAATTGAAAAATGCAGGTGGAAAAGTTGATGAACGAGAAAAGTTAAATTATATGCTAAGAACATTACCCGATTCACTAAGCTATTTTGGAGATTTAGTAGATACAATGCAAGAAAGTGATAGAAACTGTGAATTTTTAAAGAATAAAATAAACATGTGGGAAAGCCGAAATACAGAAATGGATAGCGGAAAGAAAAAAACAAGTGTTTTTCAAGCTGAACAAAACAAAGATAAAAACTGTTTTAGATGTGGCAAATTTGGACATATTATGAATGAATGCCGAAACTCATGGACCAGAGGAAGAGGCAGCAGAGGCACAGCGCACTGGCGAGGAGGTGCGCATAATCAACATCAGCAGCAACAACAGGCACAGCAGTTTCAAGGTCGCGGAAGCAGAGGTGTACAACGAGGTTACTATCGCGGAAGCAGAGGTGGACAACGAGGCTACTATGGTGGAGGCAGAGGAAATCAGAGACACGATGCGAGGTATAGTGAAAACGTCAGCGATCAAGTGACACCAGAGTCATTTTTAGCAGAGGTAAAGCGCGATGATGAATATGACGCGAAAATTTATGCTTGCGATACAAATAAAATAGATTGGATATTAGATAGTGGCTGCTCAGACCACATAGTAAATGACGAATCTTATTTTCATGAATCAATCACTTTAGAGAAGCCAATAAGTGTAAAAGTTGGTGATGGTAGAATTTTGAAAGGTACAAAAATCGGTAAAATCATAACTTATTTTAGAACAAATAGAGTGTCAACTAAGGTAGAAATATCCAATGTATTTTACGTTAAAGAAATGGATAAAAATTTGTTAAGTTTTGCGAAAGTAACGGATAAAAATAAAATTATTTCTGTTGAAAATACATCGAAAATATATAATAAACAAAACAATTTAATTGCGGTAGCTTACAAAGAACATGGATTGTATAAAATCAGTAGTTTTATCGATAGTAAAGAGTATTATATCGCAGAAAAAAATGAAAAAATTGAAACACAGAAAGAAAGATATCATAGACTGTTAGGTCATGTTAATTTTAAATATCTAGAAAATATGTGTAAAAATAAATTAGTGGATGGTATGCCAGAAAAATTAGAATCAGTAATTTTAAAATGCGGTACATGTATTCAAAATAAAATGCATAATTTACCTTTTGCAAATAATCGAACAAGAGCAACTGATATTTTAGAACTTATACATACAGACTTGAATGGGCCACATAAAACTACGGGATTTGATGGTTCACAATATTTTCTAACATTTATTGATGATTATAGTAAATGCGCGTTAGTTTATACGATAAAGTCAAAGTCAGAAGTTTGTGAATGTTTTATTGACTATATTAATAAAGTTGAAAATATTACTGGAAAAAAGATAAAAAGATTGAGATGCAACACTGGAAAAGAATATTTAAATCGAGATTTTTATAATGTTATAAGTGAAAAAGGAATTTTGTTAGAACCTTGTCCTCCATATATACACGAATTAAATGGAACAGCCGAAAGATATAATAGAACAATAATGAATACAGCAAGATGTTTGTTACATGAAGCCAATGTAAATCGTAAATATTGGCCAGAGGTAGTGCAAGCGGCAGTTTATTTAAAAAATAGAACAATTGCGAATACTATTGAGAATAAAACTCCTTTTGAAATTTTCTTTAAAAAGAAACCGGATATTAGTCATTTGCGATTATGTGGCAGTAAAGTTTTTGTCAGAGTACCAGAAATTAAAAGATATACGAAATGGGATAGAAAAGCTGATGTAGGAATTTTATTAGGATATGATCACGTTGGATATAGAATTTTAATAAATAATAAAATAGTCAGAAGTAGACATGTTGATATAATTGAAAATGATAAAGATTTAATTGGTTTTCGAGGTAGTGAAAATAGTGACGATGATAATTACGCTGAAAATGATAATTTTGAAAATGATGAAGATTCTAGATCGAGCGATATCAATGAAATAGCTCAGGATAATGCAGGTAAACTATTAAGAAGATCTGAAAGGGAAAGAAAGAAATCTGACAGATATAATGCAAATTTCACAAACTCAAATTATATTTATGTAAATGTTGTAAGCGTAGATAGTCCTTCAACTTACGAAGAAGCTATAAATAGTAACGATAGCGATTTATGGAATGAAGCAATGACTAGAGAAATGAATTGTTTAATTAAGAATAAAACATGGAATTTAGTTGAAAGACCTAAAAATAAGAAAATTTTAGATTTGAAATGGGTATTCACAAATAAATCTGATAATAGAAAAAAAGCCAGACTTGTTGTAAGAGGTTTTCAACAAACTGAAGTACTTGAAGATCTATATTCACCAGTAGCTAGAATTCAAACTTTAAAATTACTACTGTCTTATTGTTGCAAAAATAAATTAATGATTAATCAAATGGATGTAGAAACAGCTTTCTTAAATGGTTATGTAAAATCAGAAGTATTTGTGAAACAACCTAAAGGCTTTGATGATGGAACAGATAAAGTTTGTAAACTAGAAAAAGCATTGTATGGTTTGAGATAAAGTCCGAGAGCATGGTATGAATGTTTTGATGATTATTTAAAGAAAATGAAATTTCAAAGAAGCGAAAGCGATTATTGTCTATACGTTAAACAAGAAAAAGAAGACATCATTTATTTAATTTTGTTTGTAGATGATTTATTAATTTGTGGAAAAAACAAAAAAATAATTGATGAAGTTAAGCGAAAATTATCAAATAGATTTGCTATGAAAGATTTAGGGGAAGTAAATACTTATTTAGGGATAAATATTAAATATAATTGTGAAAAAGGTCAAATGACATTAGATCAGAGTGATTATATAGACTCATTAGCCATAAAATATAATATTATAAATGCGAAACTGTATAATACGCCAATGGAACAAAATTTGAGTTTAGGACCCGCACAGGCAGCATCAAATGATTTAAAATATAGAAATTTAATTGGAGCATTATTATACATTAGTACAGGAACAAGACTAGATGTAAGTTATAGCGTCAATTATTTAAGTAGATTTCAAAATAGTTATGATGAATCTCATTATAAATATGCATTGAGAATTTTAAAATATTTGTATTTAACAAAAGATCTTAAATTAACCTATAAAAGAAATGAAAATGCTGAAATAATGGATTGTTTTGTTGATGCTGACTGGGCTGGAGACAAAAATGATAGAAAATCAACGACTGGATATGTTATAAGAATTTTTGGAAATGTTGTATACTGGAAGTCAAGAAAACAAGGTAGTGTTACAAAATCATCAACAGCTGCAGAATATGTAGCTTTATCAGAATTAGTGAGCGAAGTCAAAGTAATACAAAATCTATTAAAAGATTTTAAAATTAATATCGAAAAACCAATTAATATTTATGAAGATAATTCCGGAGCAATTGCAATAGCAAAATTTGGAAATTTGACAAAAAATTCAAAGTATATAGAAATTCATTATCATTTTGTAAATGAAAGTTATGAACAAGGAATTATAAAAATTATAAAAGTCGATTCAGAAAATAATATTGCAGACATTTTAACAAAAGCCTTAGGTCGTAATAAATTTGAAAAATTTCGAAATATACTAAGAATTGTTTGAAATAGTTCTATCACATAAATTTAAGGAGGTGTGTTGAAATTATAAATTTATGCTTTGCACAGCAGTGCAACGAACTTAGGAAAATGCGGACAATGCTGAATTGTCAAATCAGCCTTTTATAACCGAGCGATTGACCGCTGAGAAAAGGAGTTTGTAATGTGCTTTTGTATCGGGTAGTAGCAGTGCTAAGATGCACTAAGTAAGATATTATAAATAAATGTAATTAATAAATATTAAATCTCTTCTCCTATACTTAATTTTTCACCATATTTTAACAATTATCACTGGTACTACAATCATATTCAATTAATTTTGGTTTTATGTTTTTTGTAAGTGTTTCTTCCTTTTTTTTAAATTAAATTTTTTATTTAATGTATTAGAGTCATTTAATATTTTTCTTTTGTTATTAAAATGTTGTTTATTATATTATTGACTTATAAATTGTATATCTTCATTAAAATATTCTAATATATCATATGTAACATGGAATTTATCTCGCCCGCACGAGGATTCCCGTTAGTGTACAAAATAATTTGAATTTGCCGGCTGCCTCCTCCTCTCCGGTAGTTGATCGTAGAAACGGAAAATCGCGTGGGAAATTGGTAGCAATAGGATTAATTAATAAATTAAACAATCATCAAATTGAACATCAAATCAGAAATATATATTCTGCAATCTCATTACACGGTATCGATCTCACAACAATATGCAAAGAAGTTAAATTAACAAAATGGGCCAACGGCCAAATTACTATTTCCCAGCGTGAACGGTTTGGATGCTAGAATATAAAATGGGCCGCGAAAAATCCTCTACGGAGAAGCTAATACTGAGACGGAATCCACGATCACACCCCCAGAAATATAAATTGTCTGCTTCACGCACCTGTAAAAGGGAAAAGATTGTCCAAAATTCCGTGTCCACAATCTTTGTGAGACTTCCTTCTCTCACTTCCACGCGGAAAAACCGGTACCAAAAATTATAATAATTTATATAATCTCCTCACCACAATAATTCCACCTCGAGTAAAGAAAGAAAACCAAGGATAATTCCACGGAGCCTCTGGAAAAAAACCAAGCCAAAATTCCAAGCTCCAACAACGGAAAACAAAACTCAAATGTTTAATGGCGTCGGCTGCACACGAATTCAGGTTAATATTCTATTTCATTCATTGCCTATCTATGAATTTCCCAGCGCCCTCTTTTTCTATTTCTAATTTTCCAATTGGCTGATAAATCAATTATCGCCCTCTATATCATTTATCTATATGCAAATTCCGCGCCCCCTTTATTGATCTTGATTAATCAATCAATATTCATAGCCGTAAGGTGGCTCCCCCCTATAGATAGCCGACCAGGCGAGCGACATTTGAAAAGCCTCAATCTTCCTAGCCAATTCATACCTCTATATGCTTGCGTGACTTTCAAGAGTCAACGTAGAGTTAACTCTACCGCGGCACGCCTCAGTCACGCGTTCACAAATTCCCTGGGTACTCCAAAATGCCATCAAATTAATCCCCGCTATCTTTCTCTCTCCCACTCATACGCACTCTCTCTCTCTCTCTCTCGCACGCATATGCTCGATCAAACGATCGTTCCCTCTCTCTTCGCATTCTCTCTCGCTCACGCCCATTCCCTCTTTCTCTAACGCGCCAACTCCCTCTCTCTCTCACACACACCCTCTCATGCACGTGACCACGTGCGCTCGCCGCTACCTCGCTTCCGGCCGTGCCCCCTCTCGACCGTCGGTGCGCTGCGCAGGTGTGACTCGAGACCTCACATCCTGCGCTCCGCACGCGGTCGGTCAGAGGCAACTCCTGCGAGCGCCACCAAGCGCTGCCTCCACTCCAGGAGATGTCAACTCGCTGAAAGTGAATCAGCTGGCCGTGCAATAATGTTCACGACGCAGCAATAATTATTGCTACGTCGCACATAATGATTTGAATCTTGTGTTTTACTTAATAATAAAATTAGTTTTAAATCATTTACAGAATTTCCAAATTCAATAATACGTGATGAATTTATTAAATGTATTTGTGTATAAACATTATACATTTTTGAAAAGCATTCAATTTCTATTTCAGTTCCTGAAACCATTGTTTTTGACATATAATTATAGTATGCTCATCAGGTTCTATATTTTTATAGTAATCATTTCCTATTGTAAAGTATTTATAATTATTCCAATTGAAACATCTCAATCTTACAATATTTAATCTAACTTTCATAGATACATTTTGTTTATTATACAAAAAATATGAAGAACATCGATATAAACAATTTCTGTCTTTTTCTATTCTAATAATTGTTTCTTTGTTATTAACATATTCGTTATCACATTCTTTAACCGTAAGATTGCTATCTTAATTTAATTTTAAATTTATATTGTTTATGTTTTCTGTATTGTCCATTGTCCATTGTTCTGCTTAATATAAGGGTCAACTGCATGTCTGGTAAATTATTACCGAAACTATAACTATAATCTAATATTTGTGAAAAAACAATTACATTTATATTATAAACTTCTGTAAAACCTTTAATTTCTATGTCATTCCCATATATTTTGTCCTTTGACTATTCCAATATAATATTATACAATTCACTAATATCATTTGTACTTAATAAGTATGTGAATAAGTGTAAACTATATTCCTTTGGCTTTGTCCCTCGGTGTTTTTCAATAATTGTTTAATAAATCTCTCGATCTCTCCGAGGCAAAGTATGTAGGAAAAAGGTGAAAAATAACTTTACACCATTTTTCCCTTATTCAACGTTTCTGTGAATATTGTCACCCTCTTCAGGAAACTGTCGATTTTATTAATTATTGTAAATGAGTTCATAAATTTTAAATATTGACAAAATGAACAAAAATGTTTTCCTTACAAGTAGAGGCACGTAACGACGTATACTAGATGTTAAAAAACAGTTACGATCTGATAGAAAAAATCAAACATACAAATATTCCAGCGGAACATTGTATTATAAGCCTAGACGTAAACTCTCTGTACACTAATATTGACAAATTGTTGGTAAAAAATAGTATTGAAAAAAGATACACACGAATATCTAGAGGATCTGACATTCCACTGAATGAACTCTTAGCGGCATGCAAGTTATTTATGGAGAGCACGTTTTTTCAGTTTAATAAGAAATTTTATAAACAACTTTTTGGTACTCCAATAGTCTCTCCGATTTCAGGATTATTTGCTGACTTAGTCATGGATGATCTTGAGACGGATTGCATTTCGGATTGCGACATTATTACATGCATTCCAAAGAAACAAAATCAATGAAACACTTAATATTTTCAATTCGTACAATAGCCGGTTACAATTTACACATGAAATTGAAAAAAACAACTCCATAAGTTTCTGAGACGTTCTATTAGTCAATAAATCAGGAAAAATAAGAACCGATTGGTAAACAAACCCACCTTTTCTGGCAGATTTTTAATTTATTATTCGCAACATCCTGAATCCCAAAAAATTGCCATGGTATACAATCTTATTGACAAAGCTATTAAATTATCAGACGTGTGTTTTCATAAGAAAAACATAAATATTATAAGAAAATTATTAGCAGAAAATAATTATCCTGTTGACTTTACTAATAGCTATATAAAAAAACGGATTGACAAAATAAAATCGAATGTACAAAATCAACGTTACAATATAGATAAAAACCTCAGAAACATTGCTGCGATACCTTATGTTAAAGGATTTTATGAACAAATGCAACATTCTTTAAAAGAAAATAATATCACAACTGTTCCAAAAATACACAATCGTATGTGTAATATCATAGTTAAAGGGAAAGATAAAAAAGAAAAACAGTTGGAGAAGAATGTTGTGTATAAGTTGCATTGCAATTACTGTACAGCTACGTACGTAGGACAAACGAAGAGAAGTGTGTGCACACGTATTGAGGAACACAAAAAATCAAAAAACATTGTTATTAGTGAGCACCATAGTAAATTCAACCATAATTTCAACTTTGATAAAATAAAAATAAAAGATAAAGAATGTAATCTCAATAAAAGACTTGTATCTGAAATGTTACATATTCAAATGCAAGATAATGGCATAAATAAAATGGAAGACACGCAAAAACTCAATAACGTGTACACACAGTTAATATACCGTTTGAAAAATAAATCGGATTGGGGACAATTTTGATGTATACATGTGCGAACGAACGAAAATTGTGACGTCATGCATAAACACACCGGTTAAAAAGTCGCGAGACTCCTCGCTAATATAAAAGCGCCGGATACACCTATTGTCTTCTCATTATTGAGACAATAGCCGAAGGAGCCGGAACAACAACATTGACTGTTTCTGGCAATATTCGCTCCTCCTTCCCCCGCCTAAGACTGGCTGGGGAAGAATAACATCTAGTATTCATTGTTACGTGCCTCTACTTGTAAGGAAAACATTTTTGTTCATTTTGTCAATATTTAAAATTTATGAACTCATTGACAATAATAAATAAAATCGACAGTTTCCTGAAGAGGGTGACAATGTTCACCGAAACGTTGAATAAGGGAAAAATAGTGTTAAGTTATTTTTCACCTTTCTCCTACACACTTTGCCTCGGAGAGATAGACAGAATCATTAAACAATTATCATTTGGACTTACTTTTCCGTTTATTTCTATATTCTAAGCAAAATAAAATAACTTATACATACTCTTATAATCATTATAAATACTGAGGGATGAATACCAAAAATGTAAACAGGACCCACGTTTGAGGGTTGGCGAGCGGAGCGAGCAGGGCGTACCCCCTTAGTACATATATTAGACTGCCAAGTGCCATACCCATACTTAAACGTTTCAAATGCGTGTAGCCTGAACGATGGAGAGACTCAGTAGGAGTACAGCGGATTTTGAATTTTTTAAATCGAATAATATTTAATAGCTCTTTTGCGCTTGCAAAGATGCGTGACCTAGTGTAGCAATCGTGTAGCAAGGTGACTGAAAAAAATAATAAGCTGTAGAACGATACAATAAGCATCATTATCCAGGGCATAAATACTAATCGTAGGGTCAGGCTTTTCGGAACATCTCGCTACAGGACTTTCTCTCGCTGACTGCTTCCGACCCCTGAATAATTTTCGATTCTCATTTTTCTCAGTGTCCGTGCAAAAAAAAGATCGGGCAGAGAGTGTCTCTCTCACACTGATGCATTTTCCTATGCTTTTCACTCGTATACTCACGGGTTTTGGTATGTCTTATTTCCTCGTAGTCCTTATAGTCTTTTTTCTACCAGGAGAGAGAGAGAGAGAGAGAGAGAGAGAGAGAGAGAGAGAGAGAGTACATTAAAGGAACAATAATATAAATTCGAGTATTTTCATCATTTAATTGTTACAAACAAAAAACATGAAAAATTCACTTTTTTCCGTTTTTTGCATTTAAGGGGTTATGACAGTGTTAAAATTTTGAAAACATCCATTTTTTTATTGACTCTTATTTACAGTTAATAGTCCGTAGAATATGGTCCTGAAAGCCGTTTGTTGCTAAAAAAATTTGCCTCGAAGATATCGATAAAAAACTGATAAATCTGTTTCAAGTAAATTTTTGAAAAATCGTGATTTTTAAATATTTGAATTAGGCCAAACTTGTGGAAAGGATTGTTCTAACACACTTTTTATAGAGTAATTTCATGAGAAATCTTACTAAAAATATAACTTAAAAACCGTTTTACAAACCGTTTTTTTCTCAAGAGTTATTAATTGGTTTCCATAAAATAAATAAAATCCGTAAAATTAATTTTTCTTTGAGTGATTTTATGTTATTAAACTCAATGTGTTAAAGTAAAGGCATTCAACAAATTTGAATTTGCCACTCGAACAGGTTGTGCCTCACAGCGTCCAGTCGAGAATGAAGATTACTGTTTGATCAGTACAGTAGAATTTTCTGTAAAGCAGCTGAAAGCAGACAAACAGCTGTTTTTCGTCCAAGACACTAGTTCAGTGCAGTTAGTCGTCTAGCTGCTGTAACAATGCTTATAACCTCAGTGGTGTTGTAAAAGTGCAAGAGCTTCTGCAGAGTACAAAAATTATTCAGATAAGTATTGGAAATTAATTAGTAATAATTGTGTCCATAATGAGCTTTTTCTTTGTTGGTTTATTTTTTGCTTTTACGTATACGGGTACACGCCAGCAAGATGGGAGTTTATATTAACTATCTGGAGTACTATTTTGCATGCTCTTCAATAACTTGAAATGTATTTAATAATCATAAGTGTTGCATGTAACTGTAATTTATAAGCATAACTTGATTATGAATAGGTAACGAAAAATTTTATTTTATTTTCAGCTTCTGAATACTATTATCACCCAGTAGGATATGCGCGTACCACCAAATATACTTTATTTTATGTAAATTTGAGTACCAAAAGTAAATCAAGGTATGCCTGATAGTTTCTGTAAGTATAGCTGAGTTCATTTGTTCGATTTACATTCTAAACTTTAATTGCCTTTTACTCAAATTTAGTTTTTTCATGCTTTTTATGTACTTGCCGCAGCTCTGAAGGAACCGTACCGAATTGGCAAGGATAAGTTCAAAGTGAATGTTACGTACGTTTACATATGTAACATTCACTATAATTACTAATACTGTCAATATATGTTATAATGAAGATTTGGCACTTTGATTCATCAGGATTGATGGTACGGTTCCATCAGAAACATGCGGCAAGCAAACGAAAGTGATGAAAATCATGATTTTTGGTAAGCAAATGCCATTAATTTTTTTTAAATGTTACACTCACTTTATGCATACTATTTATACATAAAATTGATGTATAATACTTAGATTTCAAATGAAAAATGTAGTTTTTAGAGCACCTACATATGTTTATTTTTTACAGCACTAATAATTTTTCTTTTTTTTCTAGGTTTTAACCCTGTCATAACCCCTTTAATGTATCTGTCACGTTTGTATATATTTGGAACTGTTCTTTGTTTTTACGCTCTGTTTGTGTGGATATTATTTCATCACTAAGTTTAGTAAGATTATCGCCGTATGTAATAATCGAAATGTCGACCGACGCAGGTATAACTTGTTGTTGTATATCGGGCAAGTTTGGGAACTCGGATAGGCAATTTTCATTTTGAGGAATTCCATTGTTTCGTTTGGATTTTGCTGGCATTGTTTTAATGAATGCCCAGTTTCTGTAAAAATAAATCATGTTATTGAGTCCATGGATGCAAAAATGCGGAATGTTGTCCCTAAGTATTTAACTTGAAAGGATCCCGGTATTTTATCTATACTTTCAGGGTATACGTAAACCTGTCTCCTGACGCTAACGATATGACCGCATACTGGAATAGAAACTCCAGCCCTTACAAAAGATATTTGGGATTCAAGTTTTAATTTTAGTTTAAATAGTGCACTTTCTAGGATTTCGTGAGGTATTGAGGGCCTAACATTCGATAGTAAAATTCGCTTTGCCCACCTAGTCTCAGACTAAGCAGAACAGATTTCTGAAAAACACAAAATTAATATAATTAATTAAACATATATTAACAATATTAGTAATTATAGTGAATGTTACATATGTAAACATACGTAACATTCACTTTGAACTTATCTTTGACAATTCTGCTCCGCTCAGTTTGTGACCATACTCATAAGGAAGGTTTTCCGATTTGGTTCATTAGGATTGATGGTACGGTTCCTTCAGAAAGCTGCGGCAAGTACACATAAAGCATGAAAAAACTAAATTTGAGTAAAAGGCATTTAAAGTTTATAATATAAATCATACAAATGAACTCAGCTATACTTAAAGAAACTATCTGGCATACCTAGATTTGCTTTTGGTACTCAAATATATATACACTAAAGTATATTTGGTGGTACGCGCATATCATACTGTGTGATAATAGTATTTAGAAGCTGAAAATAAAATAAAATTTTTCGTTACCTATGCATAATCAAGTTAAGCTTATGAATTACAGTTACATGCAATACTTACAATTATTAAAAATACTTCAAGTTGTTGAGAAGCATGCAAAACAATAATCCAAATAGTTAATATAAACTCCCATCTTGCTGGCGTGTATCCGTATACCTAAAAGCAAAAAATAAACCAACAAAGAAAAAGCAAATTATGGACACAATTATTACTAATTAATTTCCAATACTTATCTGAATAATTTTTGTACTCTGCAGAAGTTCTTGCACTTTTACAACACCTTACACCACTGAGGTTATAAACATTGTTCACTGATCTAGTGTCTTGGATGAAAAACAGCTGTTTGGCTGCTTTCTGCTGCTTTACCGAAAATTCTACTATACCGATCAAACAGTAATCTTCATTCTCGACCGGACGCTGTGAGGCACAACTTGTTCGAGTGGCAAATTCAAATTTGTTGAATGCCTTTACTTTAACATATTGAGTTTAGTAACATAAAATCACAGATAGAAAAATTAATTTTACGGATTTTATTATATTTTACGGAAATAAATTAATAAATCTTGAGAAAAAAACGGTTTGTAAAACGGTTTTTAAGTCGTATTTTCAGTAAGATTTCTCACGAAATTACTCTTTAAAAAGTGTGGTAGAACAATCCTTTTCACAAGTTTGGCCTAATTAAAATATTTAAAAATCACGATTTTTCAAAAATTTACTTGAAACAGATTTATCAGTTTTTTGTCTATATCTTCGAGGCAAATGTTTTTATCAAAAAACGGCTCTGAGGACCCCATTCTACGAACTGTTAACTTCGAAAAAGGTGATCAAAAAAAAATTGATATTTTCATAATTCTAACCCTGTCATAACCCCTTAAAAGACCTTTTTCAAGTTTATCATTCTCATCTAACGAATTACAAGAAACTAAATCCCTTTCGGGATCGGAATCTAGCCTTGAATCAATTACCAACAATAATAAAGAACAAAAACTAAAACAGGTAAAAGTAAACCCCCACACAAAACGAGAACCAAAATAAATTAAAATTATGAAAGTATTCTACCCGAAGAAGAAAATTATAAAAAATTTGAAACAATTATTGAAAAAGATCCGTTACAATTCCCACTATATTACCGCAATTTAGGAGCTTTCTCGACCGAGTAAAACCAATAAACGTTAAACTTGAAACAGTGCAAGAGTACTGTACAGATCTAAGTTAAATAGCTATGTTGAGAAAACTTTACCTAAATATAAACTCTTAAAGTTCAAAGTCCGAGTTTACAAAAATTATAAATAAAATTGAACTAATAGTACGGGAACATAACGAAGAAAAACAAACAAAAAAGACTGATGCAAATAATTCATCATCCGGATACGAAACCCCAGTCTAAAAAAAAACAGGCAATGAGTCTAAACATAATCCAATGGAGTTTGACGGATATTACCAAAGGCTACCAAATCTTCAAAAAGAAATACACAAATGCAATGCAAAAATAATGCAAGTACCATGGTGGAATGATAATTGCGAAAAGAGAACTAAAGAATCTAAACATGTGTTTAATCGTTTTAAAAAACACAATAGAATAACTAATAAAATTGAATATAATAAGAAAAATGCCATTCTCAGAAGAACTTAAAAAAAATAATCTTCAATACCGAAACTGCGATTCTAGAAGTATGTCATAAAATTCGGAAAATTCAAGGAGCAAAGATACGAAATAAAATAATTGCACTAAAAAAACGAAAACGACGACATCATTTACGATTCTTACGAAATCGCAAACTGTTTAGCGGAAACCATTATTAGAAACTCCAGTGATGAAAAGTATGAATCAGAATTCTTACATAATTGACGTTTGTTTAATACAAACGAATTCGACGCAAAAAATAGGAATACAGAAAATAACAATTTTAAAACCGATCAAAGAAGTGAATCAGAAGACAATATAATTAATCAACCAATAATAATGGAAGAAGGTAATGATATGAGAACTATGTATCTCTTCGAGCTATTGCTGACATTTTTTATGGTCGCCGACGCTTCAAACCTGTAAGGCTCCTCATCAGGACTTAAAATTGTCGCAAAAAACTTAAAACATCTATAAAATGCAAGCCGGATCCCAGTGATGCCAGTTAAAAACAACAACTAACACCTTACTATACAGTACCGGTGTCGCCAGATGGTAATGCGACACCGGCGGAGGACAATGATCAACTGATCCCGATCAAATATCGAATATCCTTCTGCAAGACTTACCTGAATATGGATTGAATTACGTACTAAAATTGCTAAACCTTATCTGGTTAGAAGGTATGTTTCCAAATCAATGGAGATGAGCAACCGAAATACGGATCCCTAAACCAGGCAAGGACAATTCTTCATCTAATGGATACAGACCTATTTCCCTGACAAACAATACTTGTAAACATCTAGAAAAAAATTTAAATAAAAGGCTAAAAGCATTTCTGGAAACCGAGCTAAAAATCGATGATCCTGTAGAATTTTAGCATAAAATTTATTATAAAAATTTAACATTTTCATTGATTTTTAGCTTAGAAACGAAGCGAAGTACACAAAAAATCTCAAGAATAGTCTTTGTCTTAGAATTTTTTTTACTATTTAAATATATTTTTTCAGATAGGAAATCAAATTTTTAGATTTTGACAAGTGAATGTTTTATTTTTAGCTTATCAGAGTAGCTTCATCTTGTTCTAGGAGTTTCGCAGGCACTTTTGTACTGAACTAGCGCGCCACATTCGATTTTCGGCCCTTCAGGCCTGCATGCCTCAGTGGCTTGCTGCCTTGCATCGTTTCGCGATGCAAGGCATGCAAAACGCGGTGTATTAAGCGTTTTCCATTTAAGGTACGACCGACGCTCGCGCTTCGCGCTCACCCGATCCCCCTACGTTCGAACTTCGCGCTCACTCAATCCTCCTACGGTACTTTTCTAGGCATTGGAGTTTCTGTTGGTTCACCGTTAAGTCTTTTAATGGTTAAAATTTTATAAATGTGACGTTATATTATTTCTTGAATTGCTAGAAATCTCTACAAAGTAAAGGCATTCAACAAATTTGAATTCGCCACCAAACATTTTGCGTCCCACACCGTCGGGTCGGGAATGAAGATTACTATATGATCGGTACAGTAGAATTTTATGTGAAGCAGCCAAACAGCTGTTTTTCATCCAACTCGCAAGACACCATATAGATCATATCAGTGCAATTTGTCTGCTAGCTGCTGTAACAATTACCAGCGCGTATAACCTCATCAATGGTGCTTTTAATACAAGAGCTTCCAGCTTCTACAGAGTACAGCAATTATTCATATGAGTATTGCAAACTAATAAGTAATAATAATTTATTCGCAAAGAGCTTTTTCTTTGTTTATTTGTTGATTTTAGGTATGCGGGTGGAAAACAGCAAGATAGGTCCATTATATTGACTGTATGGAGTAGAATTTTGCATGCTTTCTAAGAACTTAAAGTGCATTTAATAATGGCAAGTATTGCAAATAACTGTAATCATTAGTTTAATATGACTATGAATTGGTAATGATAATTTTTATTTTATTTTCAGCTTCTAAAATACTATTATCAACCATCATGATGTACGCACACCATCAAATATACATTATTGCATGTATATTTGAATACCGAAACCAAATCAAGGTATGTCGTATAGTTTCTATAAATATCACTGAGTTTATTCATATGATTTACATCGTAAACTTCAAATGCCTTTTACTCAGTTTAGTTTTTTCATGATATTTTTCCACTTGCCGCAGGTTTTCTCAGCAACAAGTGGACGAATTGGACTGAAATTTTAAAGAAACCTTCGGAATAGGTTTCCGAAGGTCATGATTTTTAGTAAGTAAATACCTTTAATTGTTTTCAAGGATTATACTCACTTAATGGATATTTGTAATGCATAAAAGTGATGTATAATACTTATATATTGAAGGGAAAATATAGTTTTTAGAGCATATATACATGTTAATTTTTACAGTACAGAATTTTTCTTTTTTTCAGGTTTTAACCCTGCCATAACTCCTTAATTTTGCAGAGATAATCAAGACTAACTGAAATTTTTCTTTAAAAAATCAGTTTTGGGGTTTTCAACATATTGAATCATTCTGAACGTATAATTATTACAGTCAAAAATTGTATTTTTAAAATATCTACAACTTTTATGTTGAAGGTTTTTATGTGAAACGTATCTGTAAAAAGTTTTATTATGAAAAACGAATTATTTTCATGTGAAAATTCGATTTTAGCTTGTTAATTTGAACTCTAAGCATTTTTGACGGTCGATGTCAATACGAAAAAGTTGTATATTTTGGAGATTTACAACATTTCCATTTAACTTTTCTGTATAAAATGTTATAATTTGAATTATGGCCGAAAAACCGTGTTTTAAAAATCGAAAAAATGCCCGCATATTTTTTGTATACATGCGATCAAGCACAATTTCATACTAATACTTTGTTATCATAGGTAGAGTTTACGAAAAAAATTTAGATTGATTAGGACTTTTCTGATTGAGATAAGCTTGTGCCAAATTAATTTGGTTTAAAATATATGTAAAATTATACATAAAGAGCTTCCATTTGAACAATTGGCCGGTAATTGCAAAAGTAAAAACAACAGTCTTTTTGTATATATAAGAGCTGCGCTCTCGTAAATTTTCAGCGCGATTGGTCGAAAATTGGCGGAGATATCACTGGTTACAATTTTTGCGATGGTAAAACTATAAGGCATTCCCGCGTTGCGGTCGTGCCTAAAAAGATATCTTCAGGAAACTTGTTTTTATATGTGCAACAATGCATGCAATTAACTTTATCTACAAACTTATAGTTTGAATTTTTTTATTGATACTTACATTGTTGACTTCATGGCTTTATCTCTTATCAAAATAATGTGCAGATATTTATGCAGAGATCTCTACAGAATTATCTGCAGAGCTCTGCTGAACAATCTGCATGGTTCCCTGCAGGAGTTTGAAATTCTCTGTCGTGGAACTGTAATGTATGTGTGACTACATGTATGTATGACTACGTGTATGGGTGCCTCGACATCGGGTGTAAACACGGTCGGACGTCAGAGTAAGCCCGATCGTAGACGAGAGCACACCTAGTACTGTTGCGTAAAGTGTAGCATCGTTGAGAGTAATAAAGAGATACTATATAATTTTGTTTAGTTAATTGATAACACAACAGGAACAATGTCAATTCTTCTGCAATAATTTGTATAGAATTCTCTGAACAGCTTACTGCACAGGTTACTGCAGAGATTTCTGCATTATAATTGCTTCTGCACAGCCTTGCAGAGAATTCTGCAGAAATCTCTGCATAAATATCTGCACATTATTTTAATAAGGGTAGCGTCTAAATTTTGAGTTAAGTACCAATATGAAAATCAAAACTATAAGTTCTTGAATGAAGTTAGTTACATGCATTGTTTTAACATGTTAAAACAACTTTGTATACCAAATTTGAGCTGTGCAGCTATGACAGATTTTAAACGAGTGCAAAGAATATAATTGAAATATGTAATCATCCACCGGTTATAGTGGCATTTTGAATATTATGGCCTTCGCCTGATTTAAAATCTATTATAGCTAGGAGGCTGAAATTTTGTTTATAGATGTGTTTTAACCTGTTAAAAGAGTGCATATAATTAACTTTATCTAAGAACTAATAGTTTTGATTTTCATATTGATACTTACCTGAAAATTGAGACGCTAAAGCCATGAAGTTCACAGTGTAACTATCAATATGCAAATGAAAACAATATGTTCGAAGATAAAGATAATTGCATGCATTATTCAAGCATATTTAAACAACTTTGTATACCAAATATCAGCCTTCTAGCTACAATAGATTTTAAATGAGGCAAAGACCATGCTATTCGAAATGCCATTGTAAGAGGTGGATGATTACTTATTTGAATTATATTGTTCGGATTCATTTAAAATCTATTATAGCTTGATCTATTGATCTGCGTTTTGGTATACAAATTTGTTTTAACATTTTCAAACAATACATGCAATTAACTTTATCTAAGAACTTACAGTTTTGATTTTTATATTGATACTTATCTGAATATTTATATCCTAAAGCCATGAAGTCCACAGTGGAAATACTACACGATGATTAAATAAATAATAATTAAATGAGTTGAATTATATATGTTATTATGAACGTTGTCAATTTTCTGGCAGAAGAGTAAGGAAGTTGCGATTTTTAGATTGGAGTGGCATAAAGTTATTCTATTTTATACATGCAAATTTTGTTTACCCATTAATTTAATTTAAAGTAATGACTTTCTAATTTTGTATTGAATGAATAATATTATAATCCATTTACATGTGCATATATTATGTATTTTAATTTAAAAATTTGAAATATGCCAATGCGGCATAATCAAAACCCGTCCTAAAACAAAAAAACATGAATTTTTTTGAGTATTCAGATGCACATTTTTACATGCATCGTTTTGAATAACAAAACAATAAAATTATAACATAGATATAAGATCCATTAATAATTATTTAATAATACAAACTGTACTAGTATTAAATAAATACATTTTTACTTTCAGTATCGACAGAATTTATTTACGACATGGTGCCAACATTTGCAAAATGCTAATCTTCAATTTCGACCAGATATTGCTCGTACAGAATACTTATCAAATCCTGATGAACGTTTGAGATGGCAAGCTCATGCCCTACCTGCCGATGAACTATGTACTGAAAATGCTATAATGTTAAAACGATTCAACAGATATCCATTAATAATAGATCCTTCTGGCCAAGCTACAGAGTTCTTAATAAATGAATATAAAGATAGAAAAATCACAAAAACCAGTTTTCTTGATGATTCATTTAGAAAAAATTTAGAAAGTGCTCTAAGATTCGGTAATCCATTACTTGTGCAAGATGTAGAAAATTATGATCCTATTCTGAATCCGGTTTTAAATAGAGAGTTAAGACGTACAGGTGGAAGAGTACTTATAACACTTGGAGATCAAGATATTGACTTATCGCCATCATTTGTAATTTTTTTATCTACAAGAGATCCTACTGTAGAATTTCTTCCAGACATTTGTTCAAGGGTTACTTTCGTTAATTTCACTGTAACACGCAGTTCGTTACAAAGCCAATGTTTGAATCAGGTTTTAAAAACTGAACGACCAGACATTGACGAGAAACGTTCTGATTTATTAAAGTTGCAAGGAGAGTTTCATTTACGTCTTAGGCAACTTGAAAAGTCTTTATTACAAGCCCTGAATGATGCCAAAGGTAAAATATTGGATGATGACTCTGTTATAACTACACTTGAAACACTAAAGCAAGAAGCTGCAGATATAAGTAAAAAAGTTGAAGAGACTGATAAAGTTATAGCAGAAATAGAAACAGTTTCTCAGCAGTATTTACCATTATCGCAAGCATGTTCAAATATATATTTCACAATGGACAGTTTAAATCAAATTCATTTTCTATACCAATATTCATTAAAAATGTTTTTGGATATTTTTACATCTGTTTTAACAAGAAATTCTAAGTTATCAGGTATTTCAGATTACGTTCAACGTTTATCATTTATAACAAATGATCTTTTTTCTGTTTGTTATGAGAGAGTTGCAAGAGGAATGTTGCATAATGATCGACTTACTTTTGCCTTACTTTTATGCCGTATTCATCTTAAAGGAATAGCATCTGGAGTAACTTATGATAATGAATTTACTTTTTTTTTGAGAGGAAAAGAAGGAGTTTTGAACGTACGCATACCATCTATTCCTAATTTAGGTTCAGAACAACAAGAAGCACTAGTACGCCTAAGTACACGATTACCAGTATTTCGAAAACTGACTGATTTAATTCAAAATAATCCAGAATTTAATTCATGGTTGCAATCTCCAACACCAGAAATATGTATTCCTAAGCTTTGGGATGAAGAAAAACCTTGTTCATCTATAGGAACAGCAATGAATCAGCTTCTAATCATTCAAACATTTAGGTAAGTTATATTAATTTCATTTCATTCATAATGTAAAAATATAATTTTTCACTTTGAATAATGTTAATGAATTATATATGAGCAATACTAATGAATTTGATTCTTCTTCTCTCGACGAATGACAAAATTGGCATTTTCCGTTTCTTTATATTAGTCCGGGACTCCTAGGATTTCGTCAAAAAGTTCATGCTATAGCATATTTTATTGTTAAAATATGTTGGTAGTCACTTACAGAAAACAGCCATAAAGTCTTGACCTCGGTCCAGGTCTGAAACATTGTTATTCTTGCAAAATAAGTTTCGAAAATACATTTTTTTAGTTTTTCCTAAATTTAAAGTGTGTCATACACCTTAGTTGCAATTTGATTATCTCGATAACCAAAGTTGCTGTTCCAATAAAATTTTTCTTCATTTAACGTTTTATTTATGAGCTTTAACGTTATGCTATTTTAATTATTATATGAGCGATGCAAACACTATAAATTACCAATTTTTCTGAAAAAAATCTGTTTTTTGGACCAAACCTTTATATGCATTGTCACGTACGAGCCATAGGCTCAGGTGACTACCGTATCCGGTGACCGGAGCTGGCGATGCACCAAGTGCAGCGTCAGCAGGGAACGCGCCAGCCGAGAGCTTCTCATGGCCAAGGAGTGCAAGCTTGCACTTCGACCGTGAGACGGTGAGCCTACGAGCTACGTCTCGTGGACTGTGCCGGCAGATACCCGGCGACCCCCGAACTGGGCAGAGCTCCTCTTCGAAAGAACTAATAAATGGTGAATCACACTTAACATTGTCTCGTGTCCTTCTGTCCATCCCCACGATCCGTAATAGCTTTCTGGTATCCCTTAAGGGTCCCGAAACGGAACGCGATGACTGTGTGTCCCACGTGTTTTCCGGCCAATTCACCAATTTTATTTTCTGGCTGACATTCGGTAGCGCTAAGTTCAACAGTGCTCGACAGTGCAGTGCTTTGACCATAGTGGTGAGAGGAATTCCACCTTTCCTCAAGTGAAAATCAGTAACAGCTGCGCAGCAAGGAACAACATAAATTCCTCCGAGACTCGAACGCTCAGCAGTAAAGTCGCAACGATTTCCAGCAGACGCTTATATGCGATTTGGTGGTTGCGCGGTAAAGCGGCATAGTGTCCCCCTCGGCGCCTGATAGCCGCCGTCGCACTTCGCGAGGGTAGGAGGCAGAGCGAGATGACGCGCACGAAACTGACAAAGGCTATCTCGATCCTAAATTTGAAACCGCGTACGGAGTGCGAGGATAGGGAGCAAAGCCGCGAGAGACGAGGTCGATTCAGCGACCCGGAAACGAGGAAGGGCGTTAAGTACGCGAAAGAAGTTTATCGCTCATACTATCGCCTATCGCTGACATCGCAGAGACTATTACGCGAATATCTGCATCCGCGAACAGGTTCGCCGCGGCCCTCCGGCCGTGCAAGCGGCCGCGACCACGTAGATGTCCAGGTGAGGATAACTCTATCACTATCCGCCGTCGGCTCAGCACCGCGATAGCTGAAGGAATCAGCTTCATCCGACGGAGACGACAAGAACAGAACGTTCGTCGTGCCTGCAGCGTTCCCCATCCATGGGAGTGCGGGGGCGATAAAAATAACAGCCCCCACGTTTGTTTTGGTTTATTATAGTTATTTAGCCAATGCTCCGGTCTTTGTGAGTCGGCAGTAGCATCGTTGTATGGGTTTCTATTTTTAATTTTATGGTATTTATAAGGAATTTTTTGTTTTCTGATTTTTTAATTTTGTAATTATTCTTATTTTATTCGAGAAAATTTTTTGGCTTTAGCCCCGAAGAGGAACCGCAACGGTTCGAAACGTTGGCAACAAATAAATAAATAATTGGCTCGAAGAGATGCATTAAGTTATTTCTTAAATTAACAGTCATAGAGCGATAGATTCCTATATTAATAAACAGCCCCCAGTTCGGAGCCGGCGGAGCTGGCTCCATTGCGCAAGAGGCTAGACGATTTGAATATGGAGCCGCGCGAGCGAGGCAAGCCGTCGGACATTTGGGGACACCTGAATACACCCCTGGTGAAGCCCGCGCGAGTCGAAGTCGGAGACAAATGCATGGCTGGAGTGTCGAACTCCGTAGAGATAAAGCAGATAGCCAGTTGCGATGACCCGAATAATGTGTGCAAATCGGGAAGTGAGAAAATCGCGCGCGCGGCATCGTCGGGGAGCTCCCGTTGCGGTACGGCTCCTGGCACCGCCGTAACTCCCTCCGCGTTAGAACGCGAAGCGGATAGACTGCGAAAAATCATCGACGAACTTTTATCAGAGGACAGCGCTCCGGAGGACGAGAAAGTAGTCCACGGCCAAATCCGCGAGGCAATAAATATCCTAAAGTCGCGACAAAAATTAACCGCGAAGCAGCTGTTCCAGGACACGCCGGTACCAACGAAGGCGGCGACAGGGCAGATTGAGCGGGCGCTTCCCGCGTTCCCAGTGTGGCCCGAGGCGGACTGGCTGGCGATAAGCCCGGCCCCAGTACAGGAGGTAAACCCTGGGGCGAACACCGCCGTACCCCACCGGCGGACGATGCGAGCTCCGTCCTGTCCAGCCAGTCGGACAACTCGGAAGAGCCAATAGAAGCGTGGCATGATCGTCATCGCAAGAGCAGGAAGGCTTGAGCCGGCGAATCGTCCGACGGCGGGCGAGCAGCTGCTGAGCCGGGCAGCCACCCCAACGCGACGGCGCGACAAAAATGCAAACAATATTGGCGAGCGAAGCCGCGGATACGCTGAAAACGTGGCGAGACGGGACAGACGCTAGGAATTTTCCCCCAGTCCACGGCGGCAAGAGGACGCCACGCTGTTCGACAGGCGCCGCGATCAGCGCAATAGGGCATCTAACGGTTGCGGGGCCGAGAGGGCGGTCACCGACGACCAACGGCGCAACCCTTACAAAAGCTCGGACGGTGGCCAGCGACACCGGGTAGAGCCCGTACGCCAGTTACGTAGCTACAGCGGCAACGCCCTAGGCCGTCGCCGCGGAGACCCGGGCGATTCCGACGGCAGCCGCAGTTCGGCGAGTAGCTACCGCAGCTGTGCCAGTGAATCGGACGACAGCCGACGCGGCTACTATAGTGCGTGCAAGCACAACAGGCGCGGCCGCAACGAGCTCTCCGACGGAAGAAGCAGTCAAGGTAGCTGCTGCCAGGCGCATAGCCACGGTCAAAACAGAGCCACGCATGGTACGGGAAACGAATGCCCGGGATCGCGATATGTTCAAGGAACGAGCGCCGCGACAGCCTCCCACAAGGTTGCAGAGATGGTTATAGGCCTTTCGCATAACCCTCCACCGCCCCAGGCGCCAATGGTACCGCCCCCGGCACCCCCACCTGTACCCCAGCCAGCGCCTCCACCATTCTCCCAACTCTCCCATCAAGGCCAGCCACCCTCATAGCCCCCTCAGGGCCCCGGAGCCCCACAAGCTGGCAGCGGCGTTACCGTAGGTAGCAACAATCGACCCGAGGCGTTACGCGCAATTTACGCAGGCCCTCTTGATGATCCCCACGTTCGACGGGGATGTAGACACGTTGTCGATCTTCACGATGACGGTCAGAGAAGTTCTAAACTCATTCGGCCCGGAATTCGAACGCTTCCTCCTACGGCAAATCGCGAACAAGCTGACGGGAAAGACGACGCAAGGATTCCGCGCGCGCGGACACTCTGGTACGGATCGGTAGACGCTTTGTTGCGCGAGCTCACGGTGCACTTCGCAAACATCGGCAGACCAGTTGAACGCGCAAATCCGAGCGATCGCTCAGAGAGTCGACGTCGGTAACTACGGCTTCAGAGTCGAGAAGCTGTGCTACCACTTAACAACGATAGTCGACTCGGCGCCGGGCCTATCCGAACTCGACAGAGCAGCGCGTAGGCGACAAGCAGACTTCGATGTGCTAGAGCAGTTTATGTATGGCCTTAGAGCTCCTCTGGACCACCTCATCCGGGTAACGCAACCTGCCTGTTGAAACGACGCATTCACGGTGGCCATCGAGCACGAGGCCAGGCTCCAAGCTTGTCTGCTGATCTCACCCGCAATGGGCGAGCAAAAGCCAGCAGCGCAGATAAGACGGGCGGCAGCCGGCGCCGAAAATGCAGATAAAGCAGAACAGCCACCCAAATCGAACGAGGACAAGAGCGGCGACACCCAAGACGCGAGACCGAAGTTCTTCTGTTCGTACTGCGACGTTCCTGGCCGCACACTAGACGAATGTAGGAATCTTGTGCGGGACGCGGTGCAGAAAAGAATCGAGAATCCGCGCGGTGAGCGCAACAAACAAGAGCCGGGTCAGGGCGGCAACGGCAGAAGATACAACAACCGCAGAGGAAGCAGATTTCGCGAGAATGGCCAGCGGAATAACAACAACAACAGCAGCAACAATAACAATAACAAGGACGATCGCTGTGACGATCGAAGAGAAGGTGGCGACACCACAAACAATCAGGGAGACGCCAATCAAAACGATCAGGCAGCAAAGCCTTTAAACTAATAAGACGCTCGTCTCGTTTCCCAGACGATAAGCGTCTTACAGCCGAGAAGCAGAAGGAAGTAGTAACGAAAGTGACAAGAACGCAGAAGAGCGACTCTAAGGACTCTAAGGAGATTTCAGCCAACGGCGTCGTCCCTAGTGCTATCGAAATCTCGAGAGCATCTGCCTCTCTCGCCTTCGGCAAGTACGTTACGGATAAAGTGACAAACATTATCACTGCGAAATCGACACAGGTCACCGCACCCGGTATACCCATAAGTCAACAGCAGAAAGCCCTCGGAGCCCCACAGCCGGACTAGCCTTTATGTGAGGAGCAGCTCATACCGCCCCCAGCTGTAGCTGATGAGGTGTCGCCAGTCCCAGGTCGCGCCAATCGTGATACTCCACATGAGTATACAACGATTGAAAGACTGCAAGAGTCAAACAAGCGGACCAACGGCAACATCACCTTCATCGATACACGCTTAGCCACCCAGGGCGAGCCCGGCGCACGAGCAGCTCACGAGCATGGCTATAAGTTCGACTTCCACGTCGAGGAGACCAATCTAGTTGACGACAGGATCCTACCGCAGCGAGATCCCAGCTCACCCCTACCACGGAGGCCCAGAGCGGCTCGCTGGGCGAAAAATGACCTGGGGTCACCAAATGACCCGGACATATGCTCATGCTGCGCCGACATACGATTTTTCATGGCCGGGAGACGTCCCCCGGTGATTCACTTAAAATCCGAGCAACTGCTGAGTGGGAAAGTCAGCTTGTACGTCGATTCGGACGCGGATGTTTCGGTCATTAAAATCAATAAATTGGCGAGAGGGGTCCCAATCAACTTCCGCTATAGAATCACCATACGCGGAGGCACCGACGGCCTTTCACAAACACTCGGAGTCGCGACCGTGGACTTCCACGATATGATGCGCGACTTGCACATAGTGCCCAGCGACTTTCCCATCGATACCGACGAAATTATCGGATGGGATGTTATTAACGCCATCAAGGGCAGTGTCGATGCGGCTAACAAGAGCCTCCGATTAGGGGGGAATTAACCTTCCCGTTCGTGGAAGAGGAGCAGATCACAATACCACCGCGGGTAAGAATGGTGATCAGCTCAATCGTATCCAACGCAGATGCGGAAATCGGCTGGATAGCTCTGCAGCAAATCCATCCGGATTTATTATTCGGCAATTGCGTCACCGAGAACAGGTGCGGTAAAACCTTTGCCGAATGCATCAATACAAGTGAGCAGGAAATAACGATCCCAATGCCGATCGTTGGGCTCACCGCTTGCCACACAATCGCACAGTATCCTTAATGACACGCCGATGGGGACGGCCAGGCGAAAGGACAATCTGACGGCCACGCAAACATTAGGCGAATGGCCACCGACGGAAATAATCAAATAGATTATAGGGAAATTGAGCTCCTGAATAAAAAACTACTAGCGGACGATGCAACTAGGAGCAAGAGGGCTGACAAGATATTGGAGCTCGCCGACCTGGAGAGCTGCAATGAGGAAGAAGCCGCATTGGTCCGAAAAATTGTCGATGAATTCGCCGGTGTATTCGGACTTGACAGCGAGCCGCTACTGGCGACGCACCTGCTCCGGCACGAGATAAAGTTAAAGTCGAGCAAGCTGGTAAGAATAGGACACTACAGATTCCCACTCGCAATAAAAGAGGAAATAAAAGGAATAGTCGAACCATCCAACTCGAACTATTCATCTTCACTATGGATAGTTCCAAAAAAGCCAGACGCGGAAGGCAACAAACGCTTCCGGCTGGTCACAGACTTTCGCGCTCTAAACGAAGAAACGGAGGGCAGTTGCTATCCCCTGCCGTTCACGAGCGATATCCTCGAGCACTTAGCTGCAGCGTCGTACATATAATAACATATAATACATGTAATAACCGTGATGGACTTGAAGCAGGGCTATCGGCCTTTTACGCCTCGGACGGAAAATCCGGCAATCAGCTGCTCCAATTCAAACGCCTGGCCATGGGGCTCAAGGAAGCCACAATAACCTTCACCCACGCTATGAGCTTGGCGATGAAGGGCCTGTAGGGAGAAGAGGTCGAGGTTTACTTAGACGACTTGATGGTCTTCAGCGAAACGCTCGAGCAGCGCGGCGACCGGCTAAGCCGCGTATTGCAGCGGTTAATCGACGCCAATATGACCGTCGAACCAAAGACATGCCAGTTCTTGAAACGCGAAGTCCAAGTGCTCGGCCATATAGTCGGCGGAGGTTTTATCAAGGCAGACCCAGCCAAAACTCACGCAATGGCCAACTATCCGGTCCCCACGAACGCGCACAAAGTTAAGCAAGCCCTCGGATTATTTAACTACTATCGCCGCTTTAATTTAAATCGCCACAAGGTCGCGTTGATTGGCTACGACTTGGATATAATTTACCGCCCCGGCAGCAAAAACGCCAACGCCGACGCTCTTTCCTGAAATACAGTGTTAGAGCCAGGGCAGGTGAATCAGGAGCTGCCGCGTGAGCAGCTGTACCAGCGACAAGCAGATCGATGAGAGCCCGGACGAGGAGGCAGGAGCGCCGCTGGGACGTATATTTCATTTTCGTGCTAACAACCAACCAGGTGCCAAAGACGAGAAGGTGCAGGCGAT
Source organism: Philotrypesis tridentata (assembly GCA_018906965.1). Classification (NCBI taxonomy): domain Eukaryota; kingdom Metazoa; phylum Arthropoda; class Insecta; order Hymenoptera; family Pteromalidae; genus Philotrypesis; species Philotrypesis tridentata. The sequence goes on along the minus strand of JACCIB010000334.1, from coordinate 57,050 downwards.
CACCGAATCGAACGCGTCGACCGCGAATAAGCAGCAATCAAAAAAAGGCATCGAGCAAATAACGATCTACGAGAAGGGCGAATTTTTGAATTTTCGATAACGGTTTCTACCTCTCCCGGGCCTTACAAGATATACTATGTACCACCGAGCCAATACGCAGCCGATGGCTGACAGAGCATGCAAACAAAAATGACGTCTATGTGCTAAGCCGAAGGTCCGCGCAAAAATGTCATGTACCTCTGATTCGTGCAAACGCGCAGCCCGGAAAGGAAGATCCACAACCTGGAGGGGAATCTAGGCCTGATAACGGAAAAGTAGCCCCATTGGTCACCTCTAGCATAGACTGGAAAATAATCCAGAAGATCGGCTGCAACGTCCACGGACCCTACCTTCAATTAAAAATTTTTTTATTTTTTGATTTATTCAATAAATTAACTTAAAATTATTTGATTAAACAATTTTTTATGTTTTTAAATTGATTTACAAGTTGGCTTGCCGCTTGGCCGTATGTAATGTACGGGACACGGCGCAAACTTGCAAAGTTCATATTAATTATTTAAATAGTAAATTTCTAAAAATAAATGCTCGTATGAGATTCTGCGATTAAGAAACTATGTAAAACGCAAAAAATCCGGTTGCGATTCGTTAATTTTCATTCGAAAAACATCGTTGCAAGTTTGAGAAAAAACACAACGTGCGCGCGAGAATCTAGTCGATAGATATGGCTAAGTTTGCCCTCGGAGTGGAGATTATAGATTTCACTTTTTCGACAAACTTGTCAAATATGTACGAAATAGATATTTCACATGCCGAATATTATTTTCTGAGGCACTTTTGCCATATAAATTTGTAACGTACATGATCGTTAGTTCATCAGCTTTCGAATCATGTAAAGTTTTTAGGACAAATCATTAATTAATATTGTTAAAATAGCTACAAAAGAGTTAAAGTCTCGCGACCCGCGTACTTGTATGCAAGTTATTTTGTTTTCCGGAGCTTGTTATTAGCAACAAACCTTTATTTATTGTTAATTATACATCGATAAACATTCGTACGTTCTTATTTCTGTGAAAATTAATTACTTATAGCGATAAAATATGTAAATTAAGATTTTACATGTATCAGTATATCTATAGCGATACTGGCGCTCGGAAGACTGGTGGGAGTAACTCACTGCTTCAGCGTCGGAGCAGTTCCGCTCACCTGTATAAAAGAGCGCGTCATTCCGGGAAGAGCATTCATTCCTCCACCGGAGCTGGAGCTAGAAGGAACAATATGTCTCCTAGCTAGCTGAAGCACCCGGAGAAGCGTTGGTGCTCCGGAAAGCCCTGAATGCGGAGCATTGAGCCTCCCATAGGGGATCCGACTAAACGCGGAAATACAGTGGGAAGTCTTTTGCCATGTATACGGCTATCATTTTATGTTTTTTAATAAAAGTAAAGTTAATTTAAAAGAAAAAAACTTAAACTTTTTCCTAAATCCCTTCGCATGGCGAGATGCAAACGTTCTGCACTAAGTCAGATTAAGCGCTCGCACTTTTTGCCTTATATGCTGGACTACCCTTAGACTCAATACGCGGTCTAAGAGGGAAAAGCGATTGTTAAAAATAATAATAATAATAAATAAAATAAACAGATTTTAGTGAGTCGCAAACGCAGAGCATTACGTCTATGCTAAGAGCTCACGCTATTTTCAGCACAGTTGTTCTTTATTAGGCATTGCGACTTGATAAAAAATAATTTCCAGAACGAGAGGATCAAGAAGCCGTCCAAAATTAAAGTCTTCTCTTACCCGAAGTCGCATTGTGTCGTCTTACGGGATAGAGAAGCATCGTGCATTGCGTCACGATTATTTTCATTTTTTATTGCTGAATATATATACAAGGCATTACGTCTTTGTATATAGAAGTAACTATTAGAATCACTTGACTTTAATTTATTCGCGACACACTTTATTTATTCGTCTGGTATCCCGGACCACATAAAATCAAGATAATTTTTCGAATACTTTTTATTAAAATCTGTCGCCTCTTTTTATTCTCCGTTGCGCGGAAGCGAGAGGCGTTTCACGACCTGCAGCCGTATTGTCAGCCCACCCAGACTCTCTCGCGCATGCAGAACTCGCAATCCGGCGCGCCTGTCGCCCCGCAACCCGCTAGCATGCATAGTGGAGTCGAGCGCCGGCAGTACCGCGCGCGGCCGCTAGGCGGCGGCGGCCGGATTTTCGGCAGTCCACATGAAAGTTGGGACTCCGGCTCTATAAGTAAACCGGCCGATCCGAGGCCTGGCACTTCTTCCCCCTTTCCTACAGGGTAGAGCGAGTTCTGCATCAGCAGCATAGCGGGTGTTTCACACTGTGCCACGATTGCTCCTGACTTTTTTCCGCAGAATAAAGGCTACTCTTCAATTAATAATTTCTTTATTTATTTAATTCTCCTACATCCTACCCAACTGCCCATGCCGTCCGTCTCTACTAGAGAACTGGAGGCCGAGCTCGAGCTTAGCCAGATTTATCTGGCAAGGGCAAACCGGGAGATCATTCTCCTGCGGCACCAGCTTCGAGCAGCAGCAGCGGCAGCAAACCGAGCAGCAGCGACTGCAGCTCCGCCTCAGGGACTTCGGGGCGCAGACAACTCCAGCGAGCATCCGAGCCGCCTTCAGGACGCCGAGACCGGCCGCCGCCCTTCACCCACCGGTGGAGATTCCGCCGCTGGACGACACGCTCTCGGCTGAGTGGCCTGGCCACGAAGAGGGCCTCGAGCTTGAGGTGCTCACTGTGCAGCCACCTCCAACAGCCGGCCTGCCACAGTGACCCCTCTCCGCCACCTACCGCTTCCTGGAGCCGAGCGAGCCGCCCGCGGTGCTCAACTCCGTGATCAAGAAGATCGCGGCGAAGCAGCCCACACCGAAGAGAGTCGGCTTCTTGCCGTCTCCAACGGTGCGCAAGAGGACGGCCCCTATTCCCTCGGGGCGCTCAGTCCCCCGGGTCATCAGTGTGGAGTCGGTAGACATGCCGCTTCTGCACTGATCCCTTCGTTTCCTCGTGGAGGCAAGGAAACGTGCCTTTGGGCTACGGGCGGGGCGCTTTCTTAAGCGCCTGAAGCCAATTTTGTGTGAGCCGGTCCCCTGAACTGGCTCCGCAACCTAATTCAAACATAAACCCCGGGAGTTCACTCCTCCTTCCCCCTTTGCGACCGGGTGGTGTAGCTAACACTGAGTTGGGCGGGCTCTCTCTCGTCCAGACTCCCTCTAGAGTCGACGTGTGGAGGCTGAGTTGTGTCCGCTTCACATGCAACGAAGAAGCTCAACAGTCGGACGTGACTGCATCGTGGGACTTCGAGAGTCGACGAAGTCACCGCCATATGCGAGCAGCCCAACCGCATCCCCGTTCTCTCCATCACCGAGCCATGGTGTAAGCGTGACGTCACTCCGTTCGCATGCCGCCCTTTTTAACGGCGCCAGCGTTAGCCCCAAGAGCACCCCGCTTACATTAAGTGGCGCCCAACGTGGGGCCCGACAACAGTGATTGGCTATTCGAGATAGCCGACGAACTCATCACTCTACTCAACCCTGAGCTATCCACGGCAGAGTGATCAACAGAGCTTGATGGGAGAGTATCAAGGCCTACACTTCCGTCTTACGACGCCTAAACCTGTTCCTCGAGACATCTTCGACCTGGACTAACGGCGCTCGAAGAACTCCACGGCCTACAACGATTACTGACATCGTCTACCAGTGAGAGCACTGCCCGTCTTCGATCAACGATCATCCAAGGCGGCCGATGCCAGTCCAGCACCCTCCGACAAGAGGATCACCCGATCTCAAGCACAACTTCTGCGAGTTGAAGAAAACGCAGTGGCGCCCAGCCCCAGTAAGAAGAAGAAGAGTACGTCGAGAAAGAAGCCGTCGTCAAGGAGACTATTCGCAGACGGTCCACTATCGGAGTCTGAGGAAGAATCGTCCAAACCAGTCGTCGACTGCTTACTGTAAAATGTTTACTAGCATAATGATCCATATACCAAATGATGTTTTGTATTTATAGGAGTCCCATCCATCGCTCCTATACGTGAGGTACAACCAATTCACTATTACCTCTCCGATTATTTTTCTACTTAATTATCACCTTCTACAATCTTGAATTCACTCCCACTCCATTGCTCTAGCTAAAGGTTGATGCAATTCTATCATATATTTCTTATATATAAGTTGCACGTTGTGAAGAGCACAACAGGATTTATAAGCTCCATGATGATGATTACATACTGTTACAAGTTTGGTCTTGTCCAGAGGTGGGTATCCCATTTCAGCTATGTCAATAACGTTAAATTTAAAACGTTCTAACCATTCCTTTTTTAACGATCCCATCACTAGAACTCTCTTCGAATCGTGTAAAGCTTCTCGAAGTATCTTTCCAATTTCTGTATACTCAACATCTCCAGATGTCCATGATAAACCATGATAATGATGTTCTAACCATGTATTCTGCTGCTTGTATTTATCAGTAAGTCGATGCCATGGAAAAGGTTCCTTAAAGAGTAGAACCAGCGGCTGACTTTGATCTTGAAGAGAAACTATAGCAAGCTCTTTGAGAATAAAGTCATTACCTGACTTCTTAAAGCCTTACATATCAATCAAGTACTCCATGTTGAATGATACTCGACTTAGGTTGCTTCTCTTCTTTATACATGTATCCCCACCATTACCTCCACTGTTTCTAAAAACAAGTTCAATCTTGTTCAAATAAGTTCAAACAAGTTTTCTTACATCACCATTAGTAGGATTATACTGAGTTATACGATCATGTAGAATCAAGCAGTAGGCAGATGTCCCTGCAGGGAAATTCTCTTTTGATTTGAACTCGAGGCGGAAATCGGTTGATGCATTCTTCAAAGACTCATTTTGCTTTGAGCAATCAATCACGATGAGAGGAAGAAAAGTGATAAAGTGTATCTTCTTTAACATAGGTTCAACACTCTTATCATAGTATGCACTTTGAAAATTTGCATACATATCGTAAAGCATAGAGTATTGATTACGATGTATATCCAGATTTAAATTTCCATAAGGGTAGTATTGCGAATTGAGAAACAGTTTTACATTACTGATATTACAATGATCGAAATGACTGGCATTAACTACATTCATTCCTTTGCGATTTGTTTGAAAGCCGAGAATAATAAATCGAGGTTTCTCCAATTGATTAGACGTTTTCACAGTCCAAACATGTTTGGGTGTAGTAGGAAGCAAAGGATATTCATACAACTCCCAACTGCGAAAACTCATGTCGATAGGTTTACTCTTTTGAATATGATTAAGTAGACTAATTTTATGCATATTTGAGAGTACTACATAGGGCATCAACCATTCGATTCTTGTTAAAATAATTTTAAATTCTTCATATACAGCTGGAGTAGTAGCTGTTGCAGCCGTAGTGGCTGTTTGGATAACTGCATTTAAATCATTTCTCGATCTAGTGAGTATAAGTTCATGCTTTACATTGACAACTATCTTGCGATAGTTCTCCGCGAAGCCAAGAAGCATACTCAAAGGTATAGATATGTCAAAGTAGCCGTCGCTATTCGTTAGCTTCTCTTTCTCCTCGACATCGAGCCAGCCGGCATTTTGAATGATTAGACTTTGACTAGGATTGATCGAAGTCCATCCTTTCATGAGACTAGTCAATCCGACCTTCTTGCATTTGTCAATCTCTATAGCGTTTATCTCATATCTTATTTCCTCAAACATGTGACAGATGGCATTGTTTACTAGTTTAGTATTCGTTACTAGTGTACCATCAGCTTTGGTTAATCTACCACATACATGCAACGCGCTGCGTGAAGGTAATAAACACAAGTCTTGATGTTGAACACAGATACGAATTTCATCACTGTTGTTGTAAGACGAAGCTGTATATGGTTGATGAGCATGAATTTCATAATTAGATATAGAATCATCGAAGGTAACTGGAGATCTTATATTTAAAATCTCTCCCATTTTGACAACAGAAGAATAAACACGTTATTTTCCACCAGGTTTGACTCTTAGTCCGAGTCCTATTAAGAACTGTACGTTTTGTCGTGTCAGCGTGCTGACTGCTCGCTCACGACTGATGATTGGTTGACATTTTGGTTTACTTATATACCCTCTGCCTGTATAGACGATACCCATCACGCTTGCTTCAAGAATAATCTAATTGTTATTATTTCACCACGAAAGTTAACTAGATTTCCGTCTTGATCAACTATACGTAGTTGTAAATAATCAATGGACTTTGTAGTGATCGGAAGATAAATGACTTGTGATGGAACCTCGATGATTTTGTAGCCGGGTGCAACTGCTGGGAAGAACTCATGTATAGTATGAACCCGTTCTCCGTTTATATAAGCTCCAGCAGTGATGTTGCACTCAACTCGCAGTGCGTTAACTTTAAGAATGGATACCGGTAGATCTGAGTTGTGTGTGATATTAGCCTCGAGGACACGTTGTGTACAGCCCAATAGTTTACCAATAGAATCTCGAGGACGGAAGTCGAGGAGGATTGTTATTAGGCTTGTGAGAGATCGAAATATCTTTGCTGACTAATGTATCGACAAGAAAATTTTCAATGTCTTCAATCTCGTAGCTACCAGTTGATAAGTAAACTATCTCTTCACCTATGTAGAACTTATTGTTACCGTTATCGAAATTGGGAATGGAGTTGAATGTAAGCAATTCGACTAATCCGAGAATGTAATTCTGAGTTGTAGAAAGTTCGATTGGTGGGAAGTATTGGGCTTTGAGGATTGAAGTTTTAGCGGAGAGAGTTAAAGTCAATGATGGATCATCTATGACAGTTAAATTGAGAATAACATGTCAGTTAATTTTTATCTCCTTATATAGTTTACCAGTCAAAAATTTAAGACAAAGATGCCCACAATTGAAGGTAATATAATCTTGATATCTTTGAGGATTATATTTCACTTCACCAACACCTAAATATATCAATAACTACTATAAATATAACAATATCGGAGATTGAAGATTTCCAAAACTATCAAAGTAAACAACGTTAACACTTCGTTTGCGGTAAGCGACCCAATGTGTACCAGGACCTCGAGTATCATCCAAATTGACTATGGCTGATTCGTTGTAGTGAGGACCACTCTTCGGTAAGAAGTCTCGCATAAATACACCACGAAAGTTCGAGATCTTCATGATTTTAGCATACTTTACAATGTCGAGATCTGTAAGCGCTCTCTTAGGTAATCTTATTTTGACAATCTTTTTTTTTAACCCCTTGCCTACTCTAGGCTTCAAGAAAAGTCCTAATCCTTTCTTATGTGGTTTCAAGTATAGTCCTCTACCAAGAGCTATTTCTTCCATCTTTTTATTGTGTCTTTGACTTTCCTCTAACTTAAGCTTTGCAGATTTAGCATGATCCACGGCCTTAGCTATTCCCACAGCACCTCCGGCAAGTGCACCAGCTGCACTCAGACCAGCAAATATCGGAACAAGAAATGGTAAGAAACCACCTACTTTTGAAGGAACTGGCAATATTCGAGGAACAACTATATTCCTTTTACCACCAGCTTTCTTAACCATTTTTCAAGCACCCTCTAAAGCTGAATGAATAATAACCTTACTAGCTGATGAATGAGGAACAACTGAGTTAGAAGCAGCCGTTACTATCCTACGAAGCGTAGTTCGCGACTTCTTCATTTCCATACCGAATCTTGACTTTAATTTCATAGCACTAGTGACAGCCCAAGCAGCTGCTCTTTCCTTAATCCCTGAGTCTTTCGCTTTAACTCTTTGCCAAGCCTTTTCAGCTATAACTCTATCTGCAATGTTTCTAGTTTCAACGTTTTCACGGTTTTTAGAATAAGATATATCGTGCTCTTTGCAAGCAACGTCGAATAGATTAATTCCCGGATCACCTCGAGCAAGACGTTTAGCTAATTTAGTACCAGGTCCATAGTACTGATATCCCGGTAAATGAAGTTCAATTGGTAGTTTGTTGATAAGATGATTAACGAATCCACGACCACGTCGTTTGTATATTATCATCACACCTTTAAGGCTAAATAACAACTGATGTTGGAGAGTATAAAAGCGCTCTATTTATACTCTTCATCATAATTGTCAATCAGCTCTCTCTAACAATGAACTTCAAAAAGCATGCAGTTAAACTTCCAATAGCGAATTTTGACGCTATTACAGAACCTGAGAAAAGAATAAAGCGACATGGGGATTTGCTTCCAGACAGTATTCGAGCTGTGTTTTGCGGACCATCAAATTGTGGTAAAACTAACAGTTTACTTGCTCTCATTACACTTCCCAATGGTGTCAGATTCGAGAATGTGTACGTCTTCTCAAAGTCTCTGAATCAATCAAAATATCAATTTTTAAAAAATCAATTAGAACCTATAAAGGGTATAAAGTATTTCCCATTCAGCGAGCATGAAGATGTTATAGCCCCCGATAGTGCTTTTCCCAACTCAATCATGATATTTGACGATGTTGCTTGCGAGAAGCAAAACAACATCAAAGCATATTACTGTATGGGTAGACATAAAAAAGTTGACTGTTTCTATCTTTGCCAATCTTATGCACAAGTTTCAAAACATCTCGTGCGTGACATTGTAAATCTGTTGGTAATCTTTCGATAAGATGATCTAAATCTCAAGCATCTGTATGATGATCATGTTAATTCCGATATGAACTATGTACAGTTTATGGATTTATGCTCAAAGTGTTGGTCTGATGATAAGCATGGATTTTTGATGATTGATAAAGATAGTTCAATTAATGGTGGTAGATACAGAAAAGGTTTTGACTGCTTTGCTATAAATATAACACAGATGTAGCAAAACCAACAGTCTGTGTCTATCGATTGTAGAATCAACAACATGAGTGATATTGAAAAAGAAAAAATATTCTACAGCAGCTTGTGCAGGCTCAAAATGCAGTCAAGCGCAAATATAGCATGTTGAAGGCGGAAAAAGATGATTTTGAAAGAGTTGTCGAGGATACATTTAAGCCAATTGTCAATCCTCTACATCAGCTTGTGTCTACAACAACTACTACTACTGAACAGAAGTCACCAGCCTCTAAACGAAAGAAGACTTCTTCTCTCAATGATACTGTGATAAAGAAACCGAAAATGAAACTCGACAACAGTATTCATGATGATGATGATGATGACGATGATGATGATAGTTTTGATGAAACTTTGAATGAAGAGAATGTAGCTAAGATAGATGATGATAATTTTGAAACAGCTGCTAGTGCTACAGAAGAAGAAGAAGATTATGAAAAAGATAAGTATATTTAGATGTTAAAGCATAAAAAGGATATTGATAAAATTTACGGAATTCGAAAGGAGAATGGGCAGTGGATGTTAGGTGATTCTCCCATTATCTTCGGTGATAAAAGCATCAAAGTGAAAGATGGAAGATACATGAAAACTAATGGTTTGATGGAGTTACTGATAACTAAAGATCCTAAGAATTATAACCAAACTGATCTAAAAACTTATCAAACTATCCTCGAGACGACGTATGCTCATAAGAAACAGCATAAAAATAGTGAATCGATTCGAGTTCATAACAGTAAAAAATATACCAAAATCATAGCACCACTTTTTAAGAAAAGGGGAGGAGCGCTATTAAAAAGGCAAGCTCTACCTCGATACAAAATAGCTCGGCAAAATACTCAAATGGATTATGTACACTGGAACGATCCTAATGAGTTGGTTGACAGACTTCGTTTGCTTGTAGCTGAGCAATCAGCTGGTAATCCTAGTCATATTAATGAAATTCATTCTATCATTGAAGAGCTACGTGAGGATGGGTATTTGTATTGAACGTATCAAACTTTCATCATCATTTCAAAGATGAGCGTTGATGTATTTGGACGTTATCTCAAGAAAAGCGAAGGTAGTCGCGGACCTCCTGGTTTTGGATTCAAGATCACTACAGAAGGTCACTATGACCTGGATAATAAGAGGCTCTGCAATTTGGCGTCTCCTCTTCAAGATGAAGCAGTCAACTTGGAAACTCTACAAGCAGAAATACAAAAAATTAAGAATCTAACGTCTTGTTTGGAGCAAGATCTCAAGAATTTGGATTCTCTAGTAGAGGCACACAGAGATGAAATTGATTCGAAGTTGTTGAGTCAGGAGATGACAATTGAGGCTATAAAAAGGAGTGCAATAAACTCATGAGCAATATTCACTCTGTAGTTGTCTAACATGGAGCATAAAAAGGCAGTAGTTGAAGAACTTCACAAGCCCGCTCGTCGCAATTACCCACGACGAAAGTTTGATGTGCGAGGATTAGATGAGACATGGCAAGCTGATTTAGTAGAGATGCAACCTTACGCTAAAGAAAATAAAGGTTGTAAATATCTTCTTGCAGTTATCGATGTATTCTCCAAGTTTGCATGGGCTGTTCCTGTAAAGAGAAAGACTGGAGAGGAAGTTGCAGCAGCGTTAAAATCCGTATTACATCAAGGTCGAGTACCGAAAAATTTACATACAGACAGAGGTAAAGAGTTCTACAATACGAGTTTTGACAAGTTGATGAAACAGTACAAGATCAATTTGTATTCAACGTATACCAATCTTAAAGCTTGTATATGTGAACGTTTCAATTGTACGTTAAAAACTAAAATGTGGTTGCAATTCAGTCTTCAAGGAAATTATAAGTGGTTAGATATCTTACCTGATTTACTGAAAAAGTATAATGATACCAAGTACCGAACGATTGGAATGAAGCCTAACGAAGTCACGAATAATAATCAGATTCAAGTTCAGAAGCGTTACGCTCAGCCAATTGCTAAAGAGAAAAAAGCTAAATTTAAAGTAGGAGACACTGTTCGCTTGAGTAAAGTTAAGCAAGTTTTCGAGAAGGGTTACACGCCCAACTGGTCAACAGAGATATTTACAGTGAGTAGAGTTGTAGCAACTAATCCTAGAACATATCAACTAAAGGACTATCAAGATAAGCCTATAAGCAGAGGATTTTATGAGCAAGAACTGCTAAAAACAAAGTATCCTGATATATATCTCGTGAAGAAAGTTTTGAAGAAACGAGGGAATGAAGTCTATGTTAAGTGGCTTGGATTCGATAAATCTCACAACAGTTGGATAAAGAAAACTGATATTTGATTTTTTTTGTGGTGAGGGCCCCAACCACTCCGATAGACACACAAACAAGAAGCTCAGGAAAAGAAGACGCGTACAGTATTATCGATCTTTTTGCGGCAAATAGCACAATTTTTTAATTTTAATGCGCACTTTTCACAGGAAATAATACTACTTGAAGCTCCGCGTTGTACCATATCTTGCAGATATGCTTGTCATCAATAGTTTTATTTGACTTTTGTGCTGCATCATGAGACTTATAAGGTCCACAAACATCACGAGAACGTGATGTATGATTTGTGCTAATTGGTACATTACCACAAGATACTCTGCATATAAATGGACATCGTTCACCCCATCGTTGATGCTCCACCATCGGATCATCTCCCTCATCCCAGTAGCAAAGTTCTATTTTACATGCAAAGCATCGCACCCTGTCGATTTGCTTTGTGTAATAAAATCCTGCAGCTGCAAGGATCGTTGGTTGTATGTAACCCAAGAGCCAGTTTTCAAAGCTCCGTAGTCTTGCTTCTTCAAATCTATAATCCATTGTGAGGTTCACTCGACGATCAGTTGATGAGAATGATCTCTCTCTAGACCGCGTCGTCTTCTTATGTACACCTCCCTCTCCGCTGTATTTAAAGTAGTGAGGTGGGGTGGGGTAAGGAGTTGGGATTGATAATTTTTTTTTTTTGGAAGTGATGAGAGCCTCGACCATCGCTCTCATCTGTGAGGTACAATCACAGTTATTTACCTCTCCACTAACTTCTTTACTTTATTTAAAGAACAAATTTATACAATACAAAATTCCATTGCATTATTGCCTTGTGCTATAAAGGCTAATTTACCTTCCTTAGCTTGGATAACCATACTTTCGAAGGTCTCCTTATCCTTCTCCAAAGCAGCTGATACTTGAGTAGGGAGGAATACTTGAAATCCATCGTCCAGGGTTCACACTAGTTTCAATCCATACTTAGTGTTGACTTGACGTAGGGATGTCACCTTATACTTCTTTCCTATCTCCAGTTCAGACATCTTCTTCGATGGGAGGAATCCTCCTCTGGCAATCTTGTTAATAGCATTCATTTCACTTAGAGCTAAAACGAACAGTATGACTTCTCAAGGGCTCATCGTTCTTAAGTACCCTTTCCCCCACTATGACTAACAGCGGCGACGGCGGCTCCACTCACATCTGATTGGTCATGAATGATGGTGGGGAGACGTTGCTCATTGATTGTGAAAGTGGTGGGGGAACACATTGGTTTGTGAGTGGTGGGGAGTCTGAATCGAAGCGGCTCGGCTTATTGATTGCTCAATTTCTGTAAACAAAATAAGTGTGATTAATATTATAACTTATTATTTCTCAAATAATTTACTTACTTATTAAACTCTGATCTTGCTCTCTTTTCAGGTGGTTCTTCCTCGAGAAGTTGGTATCCATCTATCATATAGTGACCCCACGGAAGAGTATTAGTCTCTCCGGGAATCAAGTACCGCTTATTGTCATGCGGACTCAAAGCGATCTTTTCCTCCGTCTCTGTCCTTATGATATGAAGGCGACTGCAAATATTCTTTTGTTTTCGACTAATTATTGTATTCTCCTGAAGACAACGAATATAATCGTCAAAGGTAATTGTGGTTTTGACCGCTGAGGCTTTAACACCCTTTGCCTTTTTAATTGGTAACTGGCCCTGTATCTTAACCGAGTACATTTTGCTGCGGCGCCCGATAAACTCCGTCATGATGTTGCGATTGCACTCGTCCTTCATGAGTCCGACTTTTTTCTTGTTGACCAGAGGGATGTTGAATTGGTTATCATGCGGATAATCAGAGGTGTCGAACTCATGAAGGTCAGTTTTCATCACAGCATACATATCTAGATCACTGACCGCGTAGATGAGACTGTCTGTATCTGTATACAGGAGCATAGCTTTATCTCCTACTCGGTTCTGCATGTACTCGTAGTGGAAGCGGTAAACAAGCGTCTTTGATAAGTCCAACACTGTTAAGCCAATGTATATGGGCTTTTGAATTGTGATCTCTGTGCGGGTAAGCTGCACTGCCACCAGATTCTCATTGAAAATCGCACAGCTGTGAAAGTTAGGCTGAGCAATGTATACCTCGCAGCCGTATCGTCCCTCCCACTTATTTACCAACTTCACGTCAACTCTCTTACGCTCATTCTCCATCGTTTTTCCGTACACTGCATTATTGAAGAGTTTGAAGAGCATCTTCTCGAATTCGTTCTTGGAATTCTTCCTCATGTCGCTGTTAAGGTCAATGTACGGTTTTAACCATGGCTGCTGGTTGAACTGGAGAGCACGGTGGATGCATTTCAAGCGAAGAAGATATTTGAGTACTTGCTTGAGTGCGACATAATGTAAGACATAGCGATCCTTATTGTTCAACGTAGTTAGTAGTTTCTTCTCCGTGGAGCCTGGAGGTGCTGTATGTTCTGGACACAGCGGAAGGTCCTTATGAGTATCATGCAGACTCTCTGGATACTCTAGGTCGACTTCCAGAATATAGCCAATTGGAGCATCGTCATCAACAATGAAGAAGGTATCGTTAAGATCTTCCACCCACTTGAAACCATTATAAGGTAAACATTGAGTCATTGCCTTGGAAATAAAAAAAAACATTTTTTAGTATTTATTTAAGTATTAGATTTCAGTAATATGGTGATCTTACCATCCATAAAGGTTGTTTACATCATAGTACATCAGATACTTTGACTCTTTATCCTCATTGAATCCAGTCTCCATATATCTGTTATTGGCTTTGGCATACCTATTACTGCATTGGCTAATACCACCTCGGATGCCTCGCTCAACGAAGAGTATCGTATCTATCAGTATCAGTAAGTTCCCGGAGGTGATACCGGCGGCCCCTGCCCGGGGACGTGCCGGTTCTGGCACTCAGGTCAAGCCCATTATGCCTTTCCTCCTGTACTTTCATCATTTACTGTCAAACATCCCTTAGGACGCCCCTCTCAACCTAACCCAGCCTACTGTCTATGCTCCTCATCATGCTAAGCACCAAACGGAGCTCCAGCGACCTTATAAAAATTGGGTCCGCGAAGGGTACCCCCCACACCCTGTGCCTCGTATCAACGAACGCCGGGCACCTACCCATGAGGTGCAACGTGGTCTCCTTCCTCGATCCGCACCACCTGCAACCTGCATTCTGTTTTAACCTCATCTTAGTCAGGTGGTAACCCACCCGCCAATGACCCGTCAAAAATCCCACCACCACCCTAAGTCTAGTCCTGTCGGATATCCCTAAGGTACTCAGCCACTCTTTAGGTGGGTCGTCACCCAGCAGACGTTTTGCCTGCCTGATTCCAGGTGCCTCCCTCCATTTCCTAAGCAGCTCCTTCTGGAGCCAGCATTTTACCGCTCCGTCGACCACGCAGTCAGGTACCGCCACCCTGCAGGGTTTAGCCCTTACCAGGCTGGAGCCCCTGCCCGCCAGTCGGTCTGCTTTTTCATTGCCGATGATGCCCGAGTGCCCCGGCACCCAGACTAGCCTAACCTCTTTCCCTCTCGCCAGCTCCTCTAGTGACTGCCTGCACCTCATCACCTCTCTCGAGTCGATGCGGATTGCGTTCAGTGCCAGAAGTGCCGCCTTACTGTCAGAGCATATGGTAATCAACCCATGGTTGGTTCCCTTGTCCCTTATCCAATCGGCACATTCCCTGATGGCCCTAATTTCCGCTTGGAATACGGTCGCGTATGAATCTAGGCTGCAAACCAATTCCTCGGTGCCACCTTTCTTCCACGCTCCCGCTCCAACTCCCTGATCCGTCTTTGACCCGTCCGTGAACCACACCTCACCCACCTTAAGTAGTTCGTGTGTGCCCCCTGCCCATCGTATCTATATATGTCAATAGTTGCAGCTTGAGTCCAGTATATTTTAACATAGCATCCCACGTAAATCCGGGAGTGGTGTAGTAATGCGCAGGATCTACATCATAGATATGCACACACTTACTTCTGAAGTCTTCGAAAACATTAGCCAGAAGAAGTACATCGGTCTTCAGATAGAGGTCCGAGTATTCACCAACAGTTTTGATATTGAAGGCATTCCAGACAATTTGAGCATGATGGTAGTCTTCTTTTGATATATCCCTATCATAGAGACTACTGTAAAAACTCTTCTCATCTGGAAGCGAGGTCTCGTTCAAGTTCTCAAAAGATTTAATGTGATCATAGGGAAACACACCTTTTCTTCTGAGCAGTTCAATCTGAGCATCACTGAACACCTTTTTAAACTCTTTGTCGACTATTTCCAGCTTGTCCAGATATGAAGCGAGTTTGTCAAGCGACGATGGCATGAATCGAAAGGAATCAATAAACTTGAAGTTGATATTACTTCCATCTACCCACTTCGTGAACGAAATATATTTTTCTTTATTTTGTGGTATGATACTGACTCTTCCTTTGATATTATTAGCAAGCTCTTTGATGAAGATATGTGAATCGTATCCACTTAAATTGTGAAAAACTACCAAAATGCTTCTCGAATTCTTATAATTAAGATTACATCTTTGATGAGCAGGTCCATGGTACCTACAAATAATAATAGTGATTAGATAATGAATAATAACATTGATAATAAATAACTTACCGCCCCATAAGGTGACAATGATCTCGAACTTTAATATCATTTTCGAGAAAGAGTCCTTCGCAAATGTGACAAGTATTAGATGCAACGATCGATCGCACATCAATATCATTCAGTGGTAATGAATTATCAAGTGTATTGGCGAACTCTTCTGCTAGTGTAAGCAATTGTGTGACTAACTAAGTCGCAGGATCCTCATGGTGTTCTGTTTCTCTTCTGTAGCTTTTATTTACATTTTGATTCATCATAACTATATTGAATGTAAAAACCAACGCTGAAAGCTTCATGTTCTTGATATGCTTGATTATCATCAATAGGTTTGAAGATGCATTCAAAGTCCGCATAAACTACTACGGAAATTTTTTCTTTATTTTTAAAGTTTTTAAATTCTAAAGTACTATCCTTCTTTTGTGGTAACAATATTTTACACTTGTTTACTTGTGAGCAGTTAATTTTATGAGTTCGTAATCTGTATAAAAGAAGATGATCAAGATTACTTAATATTAGTTCCATCATGGAGTACATAGTAGACGCACAAGGCTTCAAGAGCTCTTGCAATAAATTTATTTTCAAAGAGGTGGTGATCATCACTCTTGAGGAAGATGCTACTCCATCCGTACTTCTCTTTCAACCACCATATTTATGGCATAAGCTACCAGTATGGAGCAAATCTGAGAATAGATGGTTGGAACATAACTATCTCGGAATATCCTGGGAAGACGGAGAGATTCCTTACGATGAACTAGCACACATACTTCGTATTCTATTACAAGGAGCTGGAAAAATATATATTAAAGATCCGGAAAAAAAGATGTGGCTTGACAATATAGTACAGCAACCATCACTTAAGTTGTCCATCACTTAAGATGCTACGAAAGCAGAAGAAGAAGATAGTGTGTAACAACCATAAATTAAACAATGAACCTGTATGTGCAGCTCAAGACGTTTTAACTCTCAAATCATGGATGCTTCAACAGAGAAGAATGACAACAATGACGGAATACGATAATGTAGACTATGAATATTTTGATTGTAATAATTTGAATTAAATATACATTGTACAACTTGATTCTTTTTTAAAATATATGTATTAAATATAAAATATATAATTAATATTTAATATATGTATTAAATATAAAATATATAATTAATATTTAATATATGTATTAAATATTAAATATAAATTATTAAATTGACTTGATTTTTATTTATTAAAAAAATTTCCTCAATCCTTCTTTAAATTAAACAATTATTTTTTGTTAAAGCTATTATTATTACTAAAAGTTACTTATTATAGCTATATGTGATGCTATTATAGGATAATCGGTGACTTCAGTAATAAAGATTATTATAGTACAAAACTGTGTGCAAATTTTGAGACTCTTATCTTCAATAGAAATTGAGTTACATTCAATTTTAGAAATAGACTGCATATAGTCCAATTTTCAAAACTGACAAATATAATTCAATTTCTATTCAAGCTAGAACTTGTTATATTGTAATAAATTCGTAAAATAGCATTGAAATTGAAATAAGAAAGCTATATCCAGTAACATACTTATATCTTGAATACAAATTGAATTATACGTTAAAGTCACACGTTAGCTATATGTAATATGTGGTATTAATAATAATAAATTAAAACACTTCTTTAACATATTTTTTTTTATTCTTCTTCTTCTAGTTCATAAAGCAATTCGTCCAATAATTTGATCGCTATATTGGGAATATTTCGATACAACAATTCTTTCATTGTTTTAAAAATAGATATGTGATTACTTATTAAAACATGACGATGCACTTCTACAAAAAACAAATCTTTACTTTGAAATAAGCTCTTGCCTTGCTCTATAAAAGTGTTGTCTTCATCATCAGCGTGTACGCACAAGTATTCGTAAAACGAGTGAATAGAATCATATTTCTGTAAATAAAAAGGAAAAGATTTATATTTATATGTATAGAGAATTTTATGTATGATAAAACATAATTACTTACGGTTCTGTCCATCGCTATGAGCATCATTTGTTTCTCAATTAATGGAATTTCGATTCCATTTAATACATCATTTACGCTTCCAAATAGATGGATTCCTTGGGGCTTGAAAAATAGTTGAATATTGTCATCCGTGTCTCCTAGGAAGTGCGCGTAGAACATCTCATTACTCCCATAAAATGATTGACCCATTATCAGTAAATACTGTTTTTTTACGAAGAGAGGCATTGCAGGAATGACAAATCCTTGCCTGAAAAAAACCTTTACTTAGTACTATTTTTTTTTATAATATAATTTTCATTTAATATAATAACTTTGAATTTAAATAATCTTTTTAATTCAATAATAGTTGAAATTTTTATTTTAATTAATACTAATTTAATAAAAATGTACACTTACAGAGACATGTTGATT
The DNA here is from genome assembly GCA_018906965.1 of Philotrypesis tridentata. Lineage (NCBI taxonomy): Eukaryota > Metazoa > Arthropoda > Insecta > Hymenoptera > Pteromalidae > Philotrypesis > Philotrypesis tridentata. Next base: position 38,894 of record JACCIB010000334.1, on the reverse strand, counting down.
GAAGAATGTATGCTCTCTTCTTGACAGCTGAACACAATGTGAATATTCGCCATAAGACGGTCCTATAGCAAAACTCATCTGCAGATTTGTTTACGAAAAGTGATAAAATTCCGAAACAATCTGTAGATGCGATTGTTTGAATCGTACCACCTAGCGGTTTCATCGTACTCGTGAATCAGCTTGAATTTGTTTCGGCTATGTACAGTATAATTTCAGATGAAAAAAGTAATTAAAAATAAAAGTAATTATACGATAACTGTGTAAAATTAAGGAAAGAAAAGTTACTATAACAAAATTTGTTTTATACTTTAATTATAATTATAAATATTTCGCGAAGTTACCCGTACAGCATACTAAATAATTTTATTTTAGATTTACAGGTGATAGAATACTACTGAAAACGGTTGTAATAGTAGTAATAATATCCATCTTAATAGTTTATGCTGAATAAAAGTATTTAATATTTAGTACGCTCTACAAGTGAAACTTCGCGGAATATTTATAATCTTACATTATATTAAAGTGAGCGTTGCCTGTTTTCATTTAAATGGTGGAAAAACCCTATTACTGGTAATAATTAATTTTTTTTTTATTTTTTTTTTAGAAATGGTTAATAGGTACAATGGAGCATCCATTTACCGTAAAAAATTTTTGATAAGGTTGTCCCATGGGCTTTTTATGGAAGCTCAAAAAAATTAAGACTTTTTTTTCCGACTTTTTTTCAGCCTTTCTTTTCTTAAGACTTTACTATTTATTCTGTAAAATAATTATGGTGTTATGGTTTTTTTTCGGTAAAAGTATTCTTTGGTGTAATACGAATCTGATGCTATGGGGTTTATGGTGGTCTATGGTGTTTCTATGGGGTTTTAAATTTTTGTAGTTTTATTGCGTTTTTGAAAGTTTATGGTGTTTTAAGCAGTTTTATGGAGTTTCATGTTTTAAGGAGTTTCAAGTTTTTGAAAGTTTATAGTGTTTTATGGGGTTTTTCTAGGGTTTCATGTTTTATGGAATTTGTGAACTTTTATGCGATTTCATGTTTAATGGGGTTAGAAATTTTATAGGGTTTTAGGATGTTTCGACATTATGAAATTTTGTGATATTTTATGATATTTTTTGTTTATGTTAACGTTCTTTGGTATAATACGAACCTGATACTATAGGGTTTGTTGTGGTCTATGGTGTTTCTATGGGGTTTTATGGAGTTTCTTGTTTGAGTGGGTGTACAGTTTTTGAAAGTTTATGGTGTTTTATGGGGTGTCACGTACGAGCCTTAGGCTCAGGTGACCGTAATAAGTGAATAGTGCAGTGCTTGTGGACTAGTCTTCAGCTGGTGTCAATCATCAAATAAATAGAAAGAAAAAGGGACAACATAATTCGACACATAAGCCAGTGGAACCAGCGCCAGCCGACTACGCTACATCAGTGCAGCGAATAAGTGCGAGTTTGCCAAAGAACTCAGGAGGCCACAAGACACAAACCATAAAGACGAGCACCGCCAGCAGCGAGTTCACACAACAACACGTGCCCCGCTCAGCAACGTCTGAGCGAGAGCTAACCTTCGCAATCGCCGGCGAGCGTGCGAAGTCCGCAAAGCCGACCTCGGCCAACCAAGCTCGCCTGAGCCACCGAGGGACATCCCAGGGACCATACCGCTGGGGACGTCACAGCAGCAGGACCAGCCACACCCACCGTCGCAGCAGTCAGCACCGCAGCAGCCAATACTGCCCTACCGTTCCAGCCATCACCATCATGCGAGCTTCCAGCATCGTCATCGCTTTGTAAGTACGCTTGGATTGTTCACTCGGCTTGGCATTCGCGAATTAGTTACCTTCGCCTTTTATTCGGTATTCGCGATTATAGAACCCATAGAAACCGAAACGTTTCACGCGAACTTCCGCGCAAATGACGCGAATCAAGCTAATGAAAGCAGCGAAGAGCATAACGAGGTCACGCTCCCAGCGAGGCAACGGTGACGGCGAAAAGCGCAACAAAGCGGAGAGCGATCCCGAGACAAAAAAAAGATTATTGCAGGCGCGCAAAATTTTTTTAAATTATAACCGACTGTCGCCGGACACGCAGCGACGATTGCGGCGCACACTGAGTCAGGAAAGTGCGCAGTCGGTCCCCTCCAGCGAGAGCTGAAAAAGAAACGCGCGAATGGCCGACGGGTGGAAAGAAACGCGGGAAAACCTTCTAGCGAGGCACGGCGACACGCCGCGCGAGGGCGAGTTCATGGGGTTTTCCATCGATGAGAGCCGAAATTCGGCAAAAGCTGCGGACCTCATGGACCCGCCGGCATCGTGGAGGGGCGCCGGTGCGAATAATGGCGAAACGGCCGGCAACGATCCGCCAGACATCGCCGAATTGCACCACCGCATCGGGAAGCTAGGCATAGGGACGAAACAACCGAACGGTATTTGGGGGCAGCTTGCGAAGCCGTTCAAAACAACCGAGCGACTAGAAATTGGCGAGCGTTGCATGGCAGGCGTCGGTAACCTGCTAGAAATAAAAAATATCGCCAACGTAAAGGCGGCCGCTTCAGTGAGTCCGAGGCGCGATCGTTCGACGAGAGGCAATTCGCGGCACAAATACGTGACCTGGGCCGCAGCTGCGGAGCGACGGATAATCAGCCGACCGCGACTGCAAAAACCGATTCGCATGATCGGGGAGATAAGGAACCGAACCAGACGCTTTTCACGAGTGCGGAGAGCGCGGACCCCGAGACCATGAAATTAATAGCGCGGCTCCTGGCGAACCGCACTCAAGAGGAGATTGTTAATATCATGTGCATGAATATGGGAAGCGACGAACGCCCGCGAGCGGCCAGAACGCCAACACTAGCGACTGGCACAAACGCACGCGCGAACGCGAGCGGCGGTCTCGCGACAAGCTCTGTAAGGAGCCCCAGAATCGACCGCCAGCAGGGGAAGCCGAACATAATACCCCAAAGGGGCAGACAAACGCGGCCGGGCGGCTCGGACGGGGAGCCGAGCAGCGACCCCGACGATAGCGACGGTGATAGCAGTTTTGTCAACTCGTTATATGACTCGGACAGAAGCCTCACCTCGGCAAGCACGTACTATACGCCCATGGGCCACAGACGGCCGCGCCGCATGCAGCATAGGCAGCGTGGCAGACGCGACGATAGCCGGGAAAGCCGCCGCGAGCAGCGCGACGGGCGCGACAGCAGTCGGGATAGTCGTCGCGAACGGCGCGAGAGACGAGACGGCAGCCGGGAAAGTCGTCGCGAACGGCGCGACAGATACGACGGCAGCCGAGAAAGTCGTCGCGAACGGCGCGAGAGAGGCGACAGTAGCCGAGAAAACCGCCGGGAAAGACGCAACGGCAGCCGAGAGAGTCGGCGCGAACAGCGCGAAAGGCGCGACGGCAGCCGAGAGAGTCGGCGTGAAGGACGAAACGACGACCACCGAGAAAATCGCCGGTCAGGGCGCGAGGGACGCGAGGGTGGCCAAGACGGCCAACGCAGGCGAAGCAGCGGCGACAGAGATAATCGTCGCGAAAGGCGCGACGATAGCCGCGATAGCAGGCGACGGCGCGAGCGAAGCGATAGCCGCGGAAAGCGTGGCCGCCGACAGCAAAGCGGCAGCCGTGATCGCCGTAAGGGGTAGAGCGCGAGCAGCTACAGGTGCGTCGGAGCGAGCTACCCCAGCAGGGGCCTCCACCTTCACCCTCACCCCCACCGTCGCCGCCCCCGTGCCAATATGTTCCACCAATATCGCCGAGCCAAACTATGGCGTTGGTGCCGGTCAATCGAGCCCAACCGCCGGCTAATTATTGGGATCATGCGAGTCCAGACGGCTCTTCAGTGCCGTGTAGATTCACACAATTTACGCAGGCCCTAAATTTAATACCTTATTTCGAGGGCGATCCGGATTCGCTGACCGGTTTTGTGACGGCCATACAGGATATTTTGGCAATGTTCGGGCCGGCCTACGAGAGATGCTTATTGAGGCACATCGCGAATCGCCTCAAGGGCAAGGCCACCGACGGATTCAGAGCGAGAACCGCGACATATTCGTCGGTGGAGTTGCTCTTGCGCGACCTTACATTCCACTACGCGAATATCGGTGTCGCGGAGCAAATCAACGCAGAGCTGAGAGTGATCGAGCAGGGCGCAACGGAGAGCGTAGGATCGTACGGCTTCCGCGTGGAAAAACTCTATAACCGTCTGCTCACGATTATTCAATCGGCTCCGAATCTGAGCCAAGCCGACAGAGACTCGCGCGCCCGTCAGGCGAATAGCGAAATATTAGATCAATTCTTGTACGGCTTACGCGCTCCGTTGGACCACCTGACCGGTCGCTCAAACCCGAAAACGTGGCAAGAGGCCTTCACGAAAGCAATGGAGCATGAAGCTAAACGAAGCTCCAGAACGGGTATTGTGAGCATAGCGCCGCCGCCAAAACAATCAGCGCAGGTACGCCTCACGACCGCGGAGGAGATAAGTCCCGCAAATGCGCAGAACCGTGGTAGCGAAAATGCAGCGAATACGCAAACGCAAGCAAGCGGTGATAACAACGATCACTGCCCGTACTGCGACAAGCGTGGGCACACCCTAAGTACGTGTCGCACGATCGCAAATGACATACAAAATAAAAAGATCAAAAACCCCCGTGGCGAAAGAGACGCGCAGGGCAGATTTCCGGGTAACAATAAGAATTATCGCGGTGGCAAAGGTCGAGGCGGCAAAGGCCAGAATGAAAATCAAGGCCAAGGCAACTCGGGCGGTGGCAGCGGTAACAGTGCCGGAAACGGCGAAACAAAATCCGCCGGCGGCCAGAGCCCTAGCAATGGCAATAACAACGCAAAAAACTAGAAAGGCGCTCGCCGCGATCCCCAAACGACGGGCGTCCTTCTGACAATAACAATAAGGTAGATAAGTTAGTAGATAAGGTGCGAGCTCACTTGAGAAGCCACTGGTTTCAGTCGAGCCCACAGCCAAAGCGAAAACTCTGAATCCTAAGAATTCGGAGTCGCACATAGAATCACCCCCCGCTAATAGGGAGGGGGAGGAGTGCGCGCGTCAGCGTTCCGCTGCGGACAACTTAGCAATACGGGTTATCGATGCAAAAATTAGAACGCCGGAATCAGAAAATTCTCAAGATCTCGCGAGCAAAAAAAACGCGTCGGGTGGAAAAGAGACCGGCGCGAGTATAAAATTTTTGACCCCGGGAAGGCAGCCGCCAATAGTTACACTGAACTCCCAGCAGTTCAAGGAGGGCAAATGTAGGCTGTACGTAGATTCGGGTGCGGATATTTCTACGATAAAAGTAGGAAAGCTAGCAACGTGCTACCCGTTTAACCGCGATAGAAAAATAATAATTCGCGGCGTGACAGCGGGAAAGGAGCAAACGTTGGGCGTCGCGACCGTGTTTTTACACGGGGTGTTATGCGAAATGCATGTCATCCTAGGTATCGGCGCGATGGAGGCGTTGGAATGCAATTTGTTCACCAACGCGAGGAATCTCGAAGTCAAGGGCACAAAAGTCCCGTTCGACGCGATAGAGAGCGTAACGATACCGCCGCGCGTGAAAATGGTCATAAGCGCGCACGTGCAAGATAAAGACGCGAGCGTGGGCATGGTACCACTAATGGACCTGCACTCTGACCTTTTGTATTTACGCGGTGTGTATGAACACGGGTAACGACGCGGTTACAATCCCGGTTCCAACGGTGGAACTTATAGAGTGCGAGGCCACCGAGTCGGATCCCCAAGCCCGAGCCGATGGGGACGGAGCGGACGAGGAGATCACTGGGCCCACCGCGAACTTAAGGAGAACGTTCGGCGGTAGCTGCGAAAAATAGAAGGAGGTAAAATCTCGAAACGACAAGCTACAGCGCGACGACGCGGCGAGACGCGACAGAGTCACGAAAATTATGGAACTCGCGGATCTCGACGGTTGTAACGACGAAGAAAAAGAATCGCGAAGTCGTGGACGAGTACGCAGGAGTATTCGGACTCGACGGCGAGCCACTAGCCGCGACGCAATTATTGAGACACAAAATTGTACTTAAATCAAACAAGCCAATACATTGAGGCCGCTTTCGATTCCCGCCCGCGATAAAAGAGCAGATGGCAATAGAGCTAGATAAGTTACGCGAGCAGGGAATTGTAGAGCCGTCAAATTCCAACTACTCCTCGGCGCTATGGATTGTTCCAAAAAAACCTGACGCACAGGGGAACAAGCGGTTTCGGTTAGTGACTGATTTTCGGCGATTAAATGAGGAGACCGAGGGTAGCTGTCACCCTCTCCCATTCATGAGCGACATACTAGAAAATCTTGCTTCCGCGAATTACATCACGGTCATGGATCTAAAGCAGGGTTACCATCAGATCGAGATGGATCCCGCATCCGCGCACCTGACCGCATTTTAAGCGCCCGACGGGAAATCGGGAAATCAGCTCCTCCAATTCAATCGTATGGCCATGGGCCTTAAGGAGGCGACGATCACATTCACCCGTGCCATGTCGCTCGCGATGCGCGGTTTACAGGGGAACGAGGTAGAAATTTATCTCGATGATTTGATGGTGTTTAGCGAAACGCTCGACGAACACCGCGAGCGCCTACGCCGCGTGCTGGACCGCCAGCTCGAGGCGAACTTAACCGTAGAGCCTAAAAAATGTCAATTTTTAAAGAGAGAGGCTCGCGTGCTCGGGCACATCGTCGGCGGTGGGTTCGTGAAAACGGACCCAGCAAAAATACACGCGATGGTGAATTATCCGGTGCCGACGAACGCGGATAAGGTAAAGCAGGCCAAGGGTTTATTTAGCTACTACCGCCGATTCGTGAACAACTTCGCAAAAATAGCGAAACCACTGTACGACGTAGCGAAAACCAACGAGACGTTTGAATGGTCGGAAAAACAAGAGTCAGCTTGAAACGAATTTTATCAACCGAACCGGTGTTGAAAGCCCCCGATCTGAGCAAACCATTTATCGTAATAACCGATAGTAGTGATTACGCTTTGGGCGCCATCTTGAGTCAGGGCAAATTGGGAGAAGACCAGCCATGCGCGTTCGCCTCTCGCTATCTCAAAGGCAGCGAATTAAAGTATCCAACATACGATAAAGAACTGCTAGCTATCGTATTCGCGAAAGAGCAGTTTCGCTGCTACCTATACGGCAGGCGATTCACGGTAGTAACAGACCACGAGGCTCTCAAGTATATTCACACTACGCGGAAACCCGACGTGCGCTTCAACCGTCTGAAAGCGGCTCTTATCGGGTATGATTTCGACATAGTATACCGGCCCGGCAAGAAAAACGTTAACGCGGACGCACTCTCACGTAACTGCCGCGAGAAAAACTATACCAATTAGCTGACAAGCAGATTAATGCGAGCCCCGACGAAGATGCCGGAGCCCCGCCGGGAAGAATATTCCGAGTACGCGCAGTAAAAAGACGCGGAATAAATAGAGCCAGAAAGATAAGGCAAATATCGTCTGACTCCGAATCAACGAGAAGAGCGCAACCGCTGCAAAAAAGACACGCGAGCCGAGCGCGACTGTACGCGAAAAACGAGATCCTAGCCGTTAGAAACGAACGCGATAGCTTCTATCTATGTCGAGCAATGGAAGACGTCTACGACGGAGACGAAATGATCCGCATTCGTTGGTACTCGAAAGTCGAGAAATGTAACCGCATATACAGACTCGACTATGCTGACTCAATCGACACGCGATGCATACTCACGAACACGGCACTGCAACGCGTCGAGCAGTACCGCTATTCTTCTCTGAGTCTCAGCGAAGAAACGCGTATCAGAGAAATACTCGCGCGGTTAGAGGCGTGCGCGCTGGCAGCCGAACCTGCAAAGGGATCGGCGAAAACCGAAGGCACCACAACAGCGGTAGAGCGAGAACTTATGGCAAGAACCACCGGGTCAGAGCCCACGGATATCGCGTTACCCCCGGGCGCATGGCGGTTCATGCGGGATATAGACCCCTTAGGCAGGAGTTCAGATCGGTCTCTGCGTAGCCGAGAGTTACCAAAAGTGTACACACACGCCTCAAGTGGCGAGAGCTCCGATGGCGAAAGACCTCCACCGTCAGGGCAAATAGCAACCGAACATGAGCCGCTGCAGTCATTCGTACTGCCAATAAAAGGCCCGGGCAAATTCGTAGAGTCGCAACTGAGTATCGTCGATGCGAGTTCAGAGAGCGAAGTAGTTGCGTCACCACCATCACCACCACCCCAGCTGCCGCCTCAGCCAACACCCGAGCTAATTAGAACAAAGCCGCGAAATGACACAGCCAAGGTAGTCATACCGTGGCCGTGGAAAAATGGCGTGCAGTCAAAAAAGTTAGGCGTGCATCTCGCGAGTCGGCAAAATGATAAGCAAAAGGGGCTATACATTGAGCTAGTCGAGCAAGCAAAGTCGACATCGCAGGAGAGTAGCTCCGCAGGCAGACGAGATGCTGAGCCAGCGCAGATAAGCGCAGTGAACGCCGAAAGTAATGCGACTCCGGCCGATAGTACCAAGTCGCCACCGAAGGTCAGCAGCATCACCGCTGACGCGCGCTCGCGCGAAAAGCATACGTCGCAAGCAGAGCAAGCGCACGAGAACGGTCCTAAGGTGAATTCGGAAACAGAAGAAGGGGGGCCGAAGGTCGACTTCGCGAATGTACCGCGTAATTACGACCGTCGACGCGAGGAGTCCGATCTAAACTCATCGGCATCTTTGGGCAATATTCTGGTCCAAACATACATCCGAAAAAACAAATGTATGGAACCGTTGGCACGACTCGAACGCGATCCCAACATCCCAAATCAGCCACCGGGCAATTGCTTGTTTTTCTCGCTAATCAAGGCCGCAGATCTAGACATATCAGCAACACAGCTGAGGCGACTGTTAGCAACATCTGCGCTAATGTCGTCATGCGGGGAGCCGGACGACACCGCGAGAATTTTACGCTCGGACTCGGAGTTTGGTAACATCGATTGTGCATTTCTGTTTGCGCACGCGTTCAGCAAGAATGTCTGCGTGCACTATGACCTATCCGACGACAAACGCATTTTCTGCCACATCGTCGTGGAAGAAGCAGGCGACGTAATTCACCTGAATCTGCGCGGTCAGCACTTCACGCCGTATAAAATAAAAGAGATAGGAGAACCGAGAGCTCGCGCAGCTGCAAAACGTAACGGACCTCCTCCGCACGACGACGGTCCCGACGGGTCGCAATCACCGGTATTTGGGAGAAACAAACCCGCAAAAAGAAAGAAAGTAGAAACGCAACCGCCACCGCAGCGAAAGAAATGCGATAACGCCGCGATCAACGAGAACCGCGAAGAGCAGGAGCCCGGCGCATCAAACACTAAAGTGCGAACACAGCAGAAGGCCCTATCCAACGCGACAGACGCAGGGTCGGGGGCACCGGCCGATACACTTAGCCGGCACGGCGCAGACGACGGCGACAGAAACAGCAGCGAACAGCTGAGCGAGCGAGCGGCCAGCGGCACTGACTCCGCAGACGAAAGAATACCGCATGCACCAGATCGCGCAGACGTAGCTAAGTCAGCTATGGCTTATCGCGACGAGTCGGCCGAAGGAGAAACTGCGAGCGATCTATGCAACGCAAGGCCAGCGGTAACGTCCGCACTAAAAGACGCTAAGCTGAGCAAATACTTAACTGCTCGAGCAAGGCCACCGCGCGAAAAGCCGCCGTGGGCTGTGCAGGAGGGCCAAGACGCTCCGGCCTTTGAGCACCTTAGGGCTTACAAGGAGCATCCATTTAGATACCACGAAAAACTTAGCTTTACTTAGCAACAACAGATAAGTCTTTCTCGACCGAAATCCAAGAAGCTCTCGCAGAGCGCGGATACGTAGGGCCAGAGGTGCTCAATGACCAGGAGTTTAACATAGGCGAAATAAACATAACCGAGCACAGAGGCTTCAAGGTCATCGGCATGTACGCCAAAAATCACGCCAACGAAAAACCTCTGCGCGCGAATTTACGCAAGTGTTTAAATACATTAAAGAAAGTTGTAGCCAGATTAGAAATCAAAAGTTTTGCTGTTATCCGCGACCTCGCAATCCTAAAATTATCAGAGTGGTCGTCGTTCGTGGAGCTATTCGACTCATGCTTCGCGAATAGGCCGATCAGCGCGGTGTTGATAACGAGTAACATACCCGTACCACCTACGTCGGACCGGTATAGAATATTGAAAGAATACCACGAGTCTACGATGGGGGGTCACCGCGGTATGTCGAAAACGTACGCAAAAATCGCGCATGATTTCTATTGGCGTAACATGCGGCCGGAGGTACAACAATTCGTGGCGCGATGCAAAACGTGTCAAACAAATAAATTAATTCGAGTTAAGACCCGTTTGCCGATGCTAATAAGCAACACGCCAGCGTTTCCTTTTGAACACGTGGCGTTAGACTTCTACGGTCCACTAGAAACGACAGGGCGAGGCAACAAATACATCCTATCGATTCAGGATATGCTAACAAAGTATATCATACTTACACCGACAGAATATGCGAACGCGGAGGAAGTAGCGCGAGCGTTAATCGAATAGGTTATATGTGTCTTCGGTCCGCCAGAAAAAATCGTAACGGATCAGGGAAAACACTTTCAGAACCGGACGCTGGAGGAGCTGGCGCGAATCTTTAACTTCGAGAAGTTCGCGACAACGGCTTACCACCCGGAGTCCAACGGTTCGATCGAACGTATGCATCATACGTTAACCGAATATCTAAGAAAATATGTAAAAAGGATCGACCGTTGGGACGAGTGGACAGCCGTATGTCAGCACGCGTACAACTGCACGGTTCACGAAAGCACGCGTTACATGCCTCAGGAACTCGTGTTCGGGATAAAACCGCGTACGCCCTCGAGCTTTCCGCGAACTAACAAGACAATTACGTACAATCAGTATATCGATGAGATGTCGAATAATTTAACGGCACTACAAACAACGGCCGCGCTTAATTTAATTCAATCGAAATACAGATCGAAGTACTACTATGACCGGAAGATAAACACAAAACACTTCTGAGAGGGCGAATTAGTCTTCCTTCTGCAAGAGCCAAAGAATAAAAAATTCGCGATTGAATACGTAGGGCCATTCGAGGTCGTCAGTGTTAACAGGAAGACGAACAACGTTACGATCGCTAACGAAGCGACAACTAAGATAGTGCACGCAAACAAACTCGAGCGTACTAGCGAGTTAGCCAGGCACGCAGAGTCCGAAACGGGAGACCCTTAGGGAGCGCTGTTTTTTTTACCGTTTTTTTTCGCGGCGCTGGACGCACCGCGAAATAAGGAAAAAAACAGCAAGGTAAATGAGAATGTGCATAATGTGTTGCAGGGTCCTGCTTTGGGGCGGCGCCAGAGCTAACACTCAGGAGGAACAACCACCAAGAGGACCCTCGCACCAAATACACAGACTCGACAGAAATCTAGGGTTAATAACAGAGCGTATCGCGCCCTTGGCCACTTCCAGCTCGGAGTGGAAAATAATTCAAAAAGTGGACTTGAATCCATATTTTAAAGCGGGACAGATGATAGAAGATAATGTCCGGCGAATCGTAGACGCATGCGGTTATAAATGCGAAGATAACGCGATTATCAGAGAAGCAAATGGCGTAGCTCGACAGGCGGAACGGGTGCGAGACCTGCTATCCGTCGGCAATCGCGAAGAGAAGCCCAAGCGTGAGCGGCGATGGGCCGGGATCATTCCTTTCGCCGGCAAACTGCACAAATTTTTGTATGGGACGCTAAAAGAGGACGACGCGATTGAAATACAAACCGCGATAAAGTCCGTCGCGAATAGTACGCGCGAAACCGCCGCCTTGCTGGCAAACCAGACGCAGGTAGTGGAGCGCGAACTATCGCGACTTGGCGCAAGGGTGATGAGGCTCGAGGCTGCGACGTCGGTGTTCGAAAACAGATCAGCATACAACAGTAAGGAAATCGCGACCTTGAACGCTCTCGTTAGCGCGAGAATCAGTGTCGAGCAGTTTCGGACCAACACCGAGACCATCACTGACGCGGCGCTCTTCGCGGTAAAGGGGGTAATACATCCGCACATGATGCCACCCGAGGCCCTGCGCGATGCGATGAGATCAGTTCGGAACACAATTACAACGGCCAAATTCCCTCTGGCAGAGGAGAAACTTTCGGCCCTAGCGATCATGCAGGTGTCAAAAATTGCAATCCTCTTCACGGAGGGATACCTGATTTACCAGGTAGCCATTCCGCTGCTCGACTTACAGGACTTCGTCCTGTTTAGGGCGTCGTCGATGCCAGCAATGCAGCACTCGCTGCACATGCGAAACGTCGCCGCGTACATATGGCCGCAGTCGCCGTACTTCGCCGTAAGTATTTCTAATCGCACATACCTGCCGCTGCCATCGGAGAACGTGGCGAAATTGCGCGAGCTAGACGAGCTGCGAGTAGCCGTGAATCCACAACCGGTGCGGGATATCAAGAAGAATACGCCGTGCGAAATTAGAATAGCCGCCGGGAAAAGTATCAGTAACCCAGCGTCGTGCGACGTGCGTTTCAGACAAGTGCGCGACACTTTCTGGCTAAGGTTGGATAAAGCCAACGCGTGGCTATTTGCTACCCAGGCGCCAGAAAATCTGTACACGCAGTGTGTCAGAAAAGAACAACTTACGGACACCATCTCCGGAATAGGAATCGTAGAGCTCCAGGCAGGCTGCTCTGCCCACACGGCGAACACACGCCTAACGGCATCACGTACAATATCGGCCGCGTTAAACGAATCGAAATTCGAGACGGTTAAAGTTGACGCCGTGCGAATCTTCAAAAGCTTGAGTAACGCATCCTACGCCGAAATCGAACTGAGAGAAGCTATAGAGGCGGAGGCTGCGAGCCGAGCCGATAAGCAACTTAGTGGTGACTCGGAGAGCCTGAAAACAGGCGCAGCGCTGCACGAGATTGCAGCAAGGGCAAACGAGATCGCCAGCCGGAAAGTTACATCTTTTGAGCTGCGTAATCTAAGCAGCAGCACATCAATTTTCGGGCTGTCGATCTCGAGCGTTATCGGTGCGTTGGTAATTTTCGGGTTAGGCGGATTTATGATCTACCGCCGCTGCAGGGGTAGCCCCATTGACCGCATAATCAAACAACAAGAGTCAATTATGGCTCTCGAGCAGGCTCGCCGCGTCACGGAGCGGAGCCCAGGGCCACAGCAGGCCTAAAATTCAACTAAAATCATCTTACCTACCTCCGTGATGGGTAGCCAGAAATGCAGTAAACCGCCGGTGCATATATAATTACATATATATATCAAAATAGAATAATAACTTAAAATAATGAATAAGATAAGAGCATAAAATGAACATTTTTTTTTTAAACACTAAGGCCAGTAATAATAATACGGGACGTAATCCTGAAATAAAATAGCACAGCATCGCGGCTGTGAGTAGCGCGATAAACATATACAGGTAACGAGGGAATACAGGTAAAGGGAATATACTCTAGAATTAGAACAACACGGCTCCGCGGCCGTAAGAAACATTCCAAGAGAACCTTCAGTAGATTAGGAGAATCAAGAGGAGAGGAAGAGAGCCAGTTGCTTCTCGCTCTCGCGCCCGCAAAATAAAAAGGCACACGCGATTTCTTTTCTTTTTCGCCCCTCAAACAAACTTGTAAGGGGGCAGTTTATTTTAGAAAAGTAAAAAATAAGATACTAAAAAAGGGGCGCCACGCCTAGGCCGCCGACTCGACCAGGGCGCACGGACTGGCCTTAACGCGCACTGCCAGAACACCATGAACCCCATGGCAGGGGCAGGCCAGGGGAGCCTGGAATATGGTGTTCTCGCCGCCACCGGTGAGGTCAAGGTGGCGAACAATAGGCTGGGCGTCATAGTCGCTCATCGCCAGCCTATCTTTCGGGATGAGCGATCCCATCGGCCCGCTGCGCGAGACCACGGTGTTGACGAACTGTAGAAAAAACAAACGAAAGGCGCGTGAGGCTAGGGAACAAAGGGCAAGCCGGTAGCTCGCGACGCGGACTTACCTCCCCGCCGGGGCACTCTACCTCGTGGACAAACCGAAGCTCCCCGATCGGAAACGTCATATAGAACACGCATGGGGGCGCGTCGACGCGAGGCAGCACGGTGGCATCGACGCGTCGGGTTCCGAGCTGAAAAACAAAGCACGATTAGGCAAACGCAAACCGGGTCGAGATCACACGCGAACATGAATAAACAAAAACTTACAAAGCCATGTGTTATGCAGCGGATGCCAAAGCGGTCCGAATAACCGGGCGGCACGTAAAAGTGGCGCTCGGTAGACTTTGTGTCTCCCCACATCGGCTGCCGCACCGGGATGACGGAGTGATATACCAGTTTAATCGACTAAAAAGTATTGTTAGTTGGTTCAAATACTACCGTTATCGAAACATACAAGCAATAAAATAAAAACAACAAAGAAAAGCCGCATACGTCTACGCGAAATTTTCAGAATTTATTGTGCAAATTTTTTCAAACACGAACACGCACGCCAAATTTTTTTTTTATTTCGGAAGTGCCCATATGGCTAACACAAAATTTTTCGAATTTTTATAGGGAGTGCCTATATATACGCACACAATAAATTCTATTTCAAAATTAGTCTTACAACCGAGCGAAAATTTTTCGAATTTTTTTTTAGGGAAACGCCCATATAGCGGGCACAAATTTTTGTTTAGGGAAACGCCCATATAAACGCGTGATAGACGCACGATAAATATTTTCGGGAAGTGCACGTATAGACACGAAAAATATTTGCGGGAAGTGCACGTATAGACACGAAAAATATTTGCGGGAAATGCACGTATAGACACGAAAAATATTTTCGGGAAGTGCACATATAGTCGCGCGAGAATTTTTTTTGAGAAGTGCACATATGGATGCACGAGGAATTTTTTTTTTCAGGAAAATGACATCAAAAGGCGCACGAAAATTATCCTTCAAAAAACGCGAATATACGCGGGCGCGAGAAGACCGTCGCGAAAGCACGCATATATGCGTGCACGAAAAATTTTTTGGGAAAAAGCGTATATGCAAACGCGAAAAATTTCCCCGGAAACGCGCACGCATATACGCGCGAGAAATTTATTTTTCAAAAACGGCGAATATACGCGGGCGCGAGAAACCCGTCGCGAAAGCGCGCATCGGTGCACACACGAGAGATTATCCGTGTTCATGAAAAAGCGCGAGATGCGTGACGAGGATAAGCAGTAGAAAAACTCAGTGACAGAATAAACGCGAGAGAAGATAAACAAATAAAACTCACTCTAACACATCGGCGGCAGACCAGAACCTCCTGCCCCGAGCGTCCCCGCAGCTCATAACTGGGGGTGTCGTGGGTGACGCAGGCGTATCCGCGCCCATACTGCAAAGACCCCGGGATGGGATCCTCGCCGCCCGGACCTAGCGGCGCAACCAGGACCGCCCCGTCCTGCATGGCCAGGTCGGCCATCTCCTTGGCGGCCACCTTCTGTCGGCCGCCTCGATGATGTGGCTTGTTGGTTTTGTCCTCGGTCATAGCAGGATCACACGTAACAGCACTAGCACTAGTGAAAAGCACTCGCGGATCACGCACGGGTGTTGTTCGATTCGGGAAGGCCACGCGAGGTGTTCCGCCACGGAGAGTCACGATCGCACTAATGAATAACCGATCGAGATCCGCTTCGAGCGCGCAAAGGAATGCGCGATTAGGCGGATCGAGCGAGCGCCGCCGGATGCTGCAGCATCAACATAGGGCCATAAGGGCCGCGGCGCGCTGGCTCAGCCCGATAACGCGCGCGAAAGCTGCAGCGCGAACGCGCTAAGCAGCGAAATAAAATCAAGTGAATAGAACTAAATGCCAAGCCGCGTGAGCAGTCTAGCGTGCTCAGGCGAATAGATAATAGTAAAATAGAGTTAAGCTAGACATAAGATCATATCCATTTTGTATTTCAGCAAAAAAACAGCCAAAAATAGTGCAAAAAAAAATCAAGAATGTTAACCTGCGCAATAGAATAGTGTTAAAAATAAATGTGAATAGCCCGCTCGGTACTGCATGTAAAGCAGCAGCGGCTGCTCAGAAAATTCACGTACACACACGCACACACGCACACACGTAGACACACACATACATACATGATACTTAGAATCATAACACAATCGAATTTAAAAATAAAAAACAAATAGAAATCCAATAGCGCAACTGCGCGCGCGGGCTACGCCCGCTGGCATCCCAGACGTATACATTAACACACACACATGCGCGCTCCGGCTGCGCGCCTCCCCGCTTCACCCGTATTTTTGGGGTGCGAGGGCGCTGCCCATCGTGCCGCTGGACGTGTCACGTACGAGCTCTAGGCTCAGGTGACCGCCGGTGGTGCTGAGGGAGCACCTCGCGCAAGCTTGCACTTTGTGCTTGAGGGGACAGATCTCCGGCGACCGCCACACCGAGCGGAGCTTTCTTTCCGAGCAATAAAGTTGATTCCTAACGCAACTTGTGACTTCTACACCCAAGCTCCGAACCTCCTACATCACAAATAATTTGAAGCTGAGAAATATAAAAGATACTCAGCGTCTCGCTTTAAACGTACGCGCGCGCGCGTCGACGAGCAGGCGCACGCCACTCACGATGGCCCCCCACCACTCGCTGCAGCCATCGAAGCATCATTTTACAGCGCGTTTTCGACTATTCGGTGCCCGTATTTTTTAGAAATATATAACTTAGAGACTTAAAAAATTACATTTATAAGCTAAATGACCTGCTCTAAACGAACGTTTTCGTCCGACGTTAATATGTCAAGTAATATACGAGTATGGCTTGTAAATGCAAAATGTTAAGTATCTCAGGATGTAAGCAACGAAAATAAAAATTTTTTTTTAAATTGTTGGTAAATTGGTCTATAAATTTAACTGGGATAGTTGATTTTATGAATTATCATATTTTCATGTTGAAAAATGAAAAGATCGATGACGTATAAAACTAGGGTGACGTTTAAAACGTTGTTAAAACCGCAAAAATAAAGATTATGAAATTCTTCAGAATGCTTTTTTTCTGTGTATTTACCCTATTTATACCAAATTTCAAGTGTCAGCAAGGTTCCAAAAAAATTTTGCAAATGTTTAAGACTTTTAGACTCCACGGGGGTATAAAACGTTATAGAACAAAAAGTTTTACGATTCTGATTTTCGGCATTAGCGTGATTATTATACACTTACACTTATACATATACACTTAGTGAACTATATTTTGCTAAAGTTTCGTCACTTTTTGTTTATAATTTTTACAGCAACTTAAAAAAAATTTGCGTTTTCTAACTTCTCGTCAACCTCACGGTTTTGTTATTGCAAATTTCGTAATCGGACCAACGTCATTTTGTAGCCTTTTTAATAACAAACAAATTTTATCTGAATCATTTTTTCGTACAAACGATTCATCTTACTGAGCTATTAGGAAAAAAACCGCGATGGCGGCGAATTCTTTTACTTAAATTTTTAATAACTTTTTTTTTAATATCTTGGCAGCAAACTTTTTGGTCATTGTACACATCATTTAGAAGACATCTATGTAGACAGATCCTAGGTACCAGAAAATTTCCAACTAAAATCTCTACTGACGGGACTAATTCTACGAATGTTGTGGCAGCATTTTGCAATACTACTGCAATTTTACCGTAATATTATTGATACCAGAAATCTTTTATGTAAACCGAAAAGAAATTACCGAAATATATCAATATTTTTAGAGAGCATCCATCTTACACAATATTACTCTACACTGTATTCAGTTCCAGATGCTTCGCAGTGGATAACTCTGAGATATTCCAGGAATGTTGTAGCATTTTGCAAGAAAATTTGTATGAAAACCGAAAAGATATTTTCCAAATATATCAATATTTTTATGTAATGTATGTGTGAATATGTGTGTGACTCAATACTCAAAGGCTCTATCCCTCGGTGTTTATTTAATATTTTAAAAAGATTCTATCGATCTCTCCGAGGCAAGAGTTGGGAAAAAGGTAAAAATTAATCTTAAGCCATTTTTCCTTTGCTTCAACGTTTCGGTGAACTCTGTCAACCTCATCAGGAAACTGTCAATATTAATTTGAATAAATCAATAAGCACAATAAAAAATGTTTACAATAGGTGAATAACGACAACTTACATGTAGAGGAGCACAACAGCCCATGGAATGCAATGTTCTCTTCCCCAGCCAATCTTGGGCGGGGAAAGGAGGAGCGAGAAGCAAGGAGACGGACACTGTTATTGTTCCGGCCTCTTTAGCTACTGTTTCGATAATAAGGAAACAATAGGTGTAGCCAGCGCTTTTATATCAAAGAAGAGTCTTGCTGATTTTTCGAGCACTCTGTTTACGAGTGACGTCACGCTAGTCGCTCTGCCGCATATTTACAAGTTCTAGAGTCGCCTATAATCCGTTTTGTTTATCAAACGGTGTAACAAGTGTGTGCACACGTTATTGAGTTTTTGTGTCTCTTCCATTTTATTTATACCATTGTTTTGCATTGGAATATGTAACATTTCTGAAACTAGCCTTTTGTTTAAATTACTTTCTTTATCCTTTATATCTATTTTAAAGAAATTGAAACTATAATTGAATTTACTATTGTGTTCATGTATGACATTATTTTTTGAGTTTCTGTGTTCCTCAATACTTGTACAAATATTCCTTTTTGTTTGGCCTACATATGCAGCTGTGCAGTCGTTACATTGCAGCTTATATACAACATTCTTTTCCAACTGTTTTTCTTTTTTATCTTTTCCTTTAATTATAATATTACACATCCGATTGTGTATTTTTGGCACAGTTGTGATATATTTTTCCTTTAAAGAATGTTGCATCTGTTCGTAAAACGCTTTAACATAGGGTAACGCGACTATGTTTCGAAAATTTGTATCATTATTGCAACGTTGATATTGTGCATTTGAATTTATTTTGTCAATCCGTTATTTATATATCTGTTGGTAAAGTTGACAGGATAATTACTGTCAGCTAGTAATCTTTTTACAATGTTGATGTTTTTCTTATGAAATCATGTGTCTGACAACTTAATAGCTTTGTCAAAAAAATTGTAGACCATAGCGATTTTTTGAGATTCAGGATGTTGTGAAATATAATTCAAAAATTTTCCAAAACGTTCTGAAGCAATATTAAAGAAAAATCATTTTTATGCTGGTGCAATATTGATGCAATATTCCATATCGTAGCATCTGCATACTGAAATATAATTTCAAACCTTGAAATATAGTTACCTACAGATTTGTTAGTAATTGAATAATGTTGTTAATGTAATTTTAAAATTATATGAAAAAAACAATAAGTAAATCGAATCATGTAATAAAGTTATGAAAACATTGATTAATGTTGTGGCTATATTGCTCAAATATTAATTTTCAACAATGTTCTATTGCAATATTTAAAATAAATATATTTTTATGTTGGTGCAATATTCATACAATACTGCGTCTTACAGCATCCGCACACCTATATTATAATTCAAACCTTGAAATGTACATGTTCCTAAACAAGCAAAACATTAATATTGGCTCAATTAATAAGGCTCTAGCAATATTGCTATTCAAAAATCTCGCCAGGGTCTATCATTTTTTTTAATCTCCTACAAGTTTTACCAATATTTAGTAATTTTATGGCAATGTTGCTCAAATATTGCAATCTCGTTGTTTAGAGGAAAAGTAATGAAAAAGCGGACATAGTACTCGGTAGCAATATTGTTTAAAGGTTGTAACAGTACTGCTGTGGGCAATTGCAATATTCCCTAATCTTTGATCCTTAGAAAGCAACGTTGAGGCAATGTTCCAAAAATATTGGATGTTATAGGGGGTTAATCTTTTGCGATTCACTTATCCACGAAGTAGAAGGCAATCCTAGCAGGAAGGTCTATGGTGACTGCATTTAATATTATAAGCTACATTATTATTATTCTTAATATTATTATTATTATTCTTGTACGTTGATTCTTCAATGTAATCGCCTCCTAGGGATGAAAATGACAATTTATTCGAAATATTACACATCGAAACCCTTAGAACTTCTTCCTGCAAAAAGCTATCGGTATAGTATAATTTATAGTATATTTATAGTGAATATCCATTAAATATATTATATAAATGTATGGCTTCTGAGGTAGAATGTATTTAAAGCGTTATAGTGAGAACTTATAATTTTGACTTTCACATAAAGATAAAGTGCGTCTATTGTTTTAGCATGTTAAAACAAACTTGTCTACCAAAGTTCAGCCCTCTAACAATGATAAATATTGAATGAGTGCGAAGAATATAATTGAAATAAGTAATCATCCACCGATTACGATAGCTGCATTTTGAATATTATGGTCTTCGCCTCATTTCATATCTATTATAGTTAGAAGGCTGCAATTTGGTATACAAATTGGTTTTAAAATGTTAAAACAATATATGCAGTTAACTTTATCTAAAAACTGATAATTTTGATTTTCATATTGATATACTTGTACTGATGATTAAGATACTAATGACATTGATTTAAAATAACACTGTTAAGACTACGTATAAAAACATCCCTGCAGAAAAGCAAGGTACACTTAAGTATATTTATATAGCCTAGAATGACGTAAAGTGACGTCACGATATACGTCGAACAATTGTTCGCCCTTGAGGAGAACTGAGGAGCCCGAACTATCACTTCACAATGTCTGTTGATAGAAGCAATTCCACAAAATATGACCCTGATATAATTTCGTTAGTTTTGTCGCAAGCTTTCATTTGAAAACTTATCCTAGTTTCCAATTAGGTCTATGAGAAGTATAGTAGGGCTAGCGCCCGACGGCAGTGTACGTATTGACGTACCTTACTCCCCCCTCCCTCCACAAAAAACCTTTTCAAGGTAAATGGCTGGCAAGTATAAGGTTGTTTCTTTAGGTAAAAATTAAAAATAAATTTCAGACTCTTAATAACATAAAGTTAATTTTCGAACTCTTAATATCCCATATGTGGTCAAAACTGAAAGTGTTTTTTCTATATCTCTATTTCATTATGTAAATTTAAATTTCATTTTCAACTCTCGATAACCTTTATATAGCCAAAATCCTAAGTATCTTATTCTGATGGTCATTTCATTATATAAATTAAAGATTTAGATTAGATGATTGAGGCTTTATTGTATACGGTTATTAATACTTTCTTTACTAAAGAGTAATAATAATAGTGGTTATAAAACAGTGATTAAGAAGGTATTTATAATTAGGTTAAAAAGAAATTATGTTATATGCGTAAAGATCTTTGCGCTAAGGGTCTATTGGACAGACTACCATTTCCTTTGGGTCAATTCTCTATAATATACCCATTTCATAAATTTCAATTTGAATTTTAACAAAAGAAAGTTGTGATATCAATAAATAAATTGGTAAGTTTCTTTATAAAAAGCAATAGTTTTGAAAAAAATAAATGAGCGTTTAAATGGGAGAAGTAATATCAATGTATATGTATATATGTATATATATGATTGCAATGTACACTACTAGGTAATATTCGTAAATGCGTTAATTATTATTTTTATTTAAGCAAACACAAAACATGTTATATAAAATAATACATATAATACAAAAATATAAGTTTATTCATGTTATCATTTACATAAAAAATGATGTTCTTAAATAACTTTATGACATGATAAAGCTGCTAATAATAGATGGTAATATCATGTGTTTGTCCGAATTTATAATGTAATATAAACAGGATTGTTTCGCTTCATGAAAAATCAGAATTATGAAATTAAATAATTTTTATTATTTCATTTTTCTGTTGTCACTTGTGGAAGCACCAAACGGATGTACACTATACTCTAGTTAGTGATACAGTAAATGTGTTGTTATTCTTATTCCATCAAAATGTATAACATGTTTTCAGGACGATTATTTATAATTAAATATGAGATTTAAATATTCTGTTATTAACTTATTAGGTATCATCCTCTTCATTAAAAAAAAGAATAATTTTCCATACAACAAATCTCTTGGGAAAGGGACTCTTGCTAGAATAGAAAAAAAATTTTATGACCAGCTACCTAAACACGTAAAACTGTCTAAATCGGCTTAAAAATTGAATCTCTATTACTTAAAAGTTTACATATTTTATTTAAAAAATCATCAATTTTTTAAAAGTTTGATTCTTTTATGATTTTTAGAGCCGTATCTGAAGTTGTTACGACTTTCCGTTGCAGAGATAGTTTTTTTTCGAATATTGACCGTAACTAATTAATTTTTCAACATTTATAAAAAATTCTTGCGCTAGCATATTGCTGAATTATTTTCAATCATTTCCTGTCATTATTAACAAGCTGGTGAGCTTCTAAAGTTGGGCTACAAAAAAGTTGGCCAAAAAATGCATTTTTTTACCTTCGAACTGCCACCATGACTGCAATTTCAATTTTCATTAAACGCAACTTACACCATTCTATTCCTGAATAGTTAATCTTCAATGTGCAGTTTGTCTCGATAGTAACCGATTTTTTTTGTTTAAGATATTCAACAAAAAAGCCAGAGGACTATCTTTTTTAATCGATAGTAGTAGTGTACATTGCAGTCATATATATATATACATATATACATATACATTGATATTCCTTCCCCCATTTAAAGGCTCATTTATTTTTTTCAAAACTATTGCTTTTTATAAAGAAACTTGCTAATTTATTTATTGATATCACAACTTTCTTTTGTTAAAATTCAAATTGAAATTTATAAAATGGGTATATTATAGAGAATTGACCCAAAGGAAATGGTAGTCTGTCCAATAGACCCTTAGCGCAAAGATCTTTACGCATATAACATAATTATTTTTTAAACTAATTATAAATACTTTTTTAATCGATGTTTTATAAACACTATTATTATTACTCTTTAGTAAGGGAAGTATTAATAACCGTATACAATAAAGCCTCAATCATCTAATCTAAATCATTAATTTATATAATGAAATGACCGTCAGAATAAGATACATAGGATTTTGGCTAAATAAAGGTTATCGAGAGTTGAAAATGAAATTTGAATTTACATAATGAAATACATATATAGAAAAAATACTTTCAGTTTTGACCACATATGGATTATTGAGAGTTCGAAAATTAACTTTATGTTAGTAAGAGTTTGAAATTTATTTTTAATTTTTACCTAAAGAAACAATCTTATACTTGCCAGCCATTTTTCTTGAAAAGGTTTTTTGTGAAGGGAGGGGAGAGATTTCACTACTTTTAAAAGGTATCTAATAATAAATTACATATATAATACTTTTATTCAACGTAAACTATTCAGACTGGTATTATTACTGCTATTACAGCCATTTTCAGTAGTATCCTATCACCTGAAATAAAATTATTTAGTCTAGTGTACGAGCGAGACATTACCAAATATTTATAATTATAATTCAATTCACTTTTATTTTTAAGCACTTTATTTCATCTGAAATTACACATTCAAATTTTCGCGCGGTTATGAGGGTTACTTTCGAGACTACTGGTGCCAACCCACTTTGGTGCCATAATTATGTCTAACTTGAAATATCGGTCAACTGATGATTTCTGCTAGCTAATAACCTTCGCGTGGGTACTCCAAGTTTAAGATAAATTATATTATTTAAAACGCGCTAAAAGCCGATACACCTCGTACTACACGTGTGCAATAGTGTTTAATCTAGAACCTGCAAAAAGTTTCAAGTGCAAAAATTCATATACAAAAAAGATGGATAAGGATATAAATATACTGCCAATGGATCTCACTATATCAGATACGTATACTTCAATTATCTTTAATTAAATCAACTTTAAAATAAAGGAACATAGTTCTTTGTTTTAAAATAATTTATTCCTTTTCTATTACAGGTGATTCGACGTACTTAGGATGAAAAAACAACGTATGAACAACAGAGTTTACTGTGGTAGCGTTCTTTGCCACTATAATTATTATTTTTAATGTGTGAAAGGAGCTTCATCCGCTGAGTAGATAAAATAAGATGTGTAATGTATAATGCATTACTGATAAATTAACTACATATATTCTTTTCCTAATGGAAAAGAATATAAAAAATGTTAGACGTTAATTAATCAAATATAACATAAGGTAATGCATGCAAACAATAAATTAAATTAAAATATTATAGGGTTTTAATTAATTAAAAAAAAGATTTGAAATTATTTAGTAGTTTGTAAGGGTTTATGGTCTTAAATAATATAATTGCTGAGGCACGTATCTTCTGATTAAGAGTAAAGAAAGTGCACAAATACATCTGAAATGTAGTATAAAAAGTTAGCTTTTCGTTATAAGTCAAATCCATTAATGTAATTGTATGGATAATATTATTACTGGGAATATTATGCTTTAGGTCATATATTTTATAATTAAAATCTTTAATCATCTACTATATATATATATATGTTGCCCCATGATATCGTGTATACAAGAAAAAATTGTGCGATTATTATGATAGAATAATTAGCTGTTACAATATAAATGAATTACTTAAACATAAAAATCTGAAAAATAAAAGTTAATTTAAACACAGAATAAGTTTATGAAATTGTATATATTCATGGGATGACTTTTGAAATAATCAAAGATTAAAGCTTTCAAAATTTAAAAACTTAAAGCTCGTCCAATGGATAAACCTGAAAGTTGTCATGGAATTTCTGTGACTAATTTACTTACTGAAAATTTAGTTCTTTTCAATTTCCAGAGAGTACGAAGGACAACCAGCTTCCAGAATGTGAATTAGCGATACTTTCTTTCAAGGAAAGTATACCTTCGCTATCTAAAAGAGCATATAAGTTGTTAAGCCCATCTCTTAAAAGGATACTATGAAAAATTTTAAGTTGACACCATTGACTAGTTTTGAATATTCTATTTTTAATACATTTAAATATTGATATTTTAAAACTGGTTAATGACAACAATTTAAAATTTATCATGGTATCTTTTCGACAAATGGGCTTGACAACTCATATACTCTTTTTACCTTCTAGATAGCAATAGGTATACTTCCTTTGAAAAAAAGGCACGCTAATTCATATTATGAAAGCTGATTGTACTTCTTTCTCTCTTACAATTGAAAAGAACTAATTTTTCAGTTAGTAAATTAGTCAAAGGAATTCTATAACAACTTTCATGTCTATTGCTTGGACGAACTTGGAGTTTAAAAATTTTGAAAGCTTTAATCTGATTATTTTAAGTGCCTAATCTTAATAATTATTAAATATTATCCTACAGGTAGTGCGAACATTTTCAATTGTTATATTTTTTAATTTTTAATTTTGTAATTTTATAATACGTAACCATAATAAATTTTATGACAGAAACACTTTTTAAACATAAAATTTGATTACACTGGATGAAAGTTGTTAAAGTTCATTTATTTAGTGATCCATTACTAAATGGATACATTTACTGTTCTTGTCAATTGAGTTCTTCCAGCATTTTTTATAAATAATTTATTAATACGTAATCATAATAAATGTTGCTGGTTTAAACGTGATAAATGTTCCAGCTATTACTAGTTTATTATAAATTGCATAAAATACATGCAATTAACCTTGTCTACGAACTTATAATTTTGACTTTCAAATAAATACTTACACTGTTGACTTCATGCCTTTAGTGTCTTAATTTTCCGGTAGGTAACAATATGAAAATCAGAACTATAAGTTCTTAGATGAAGTTAATTGCATGTATTGTTTTAATATGTTAAAACAAACTTGTGTGCCAAATTTCAGCCCTCTACCTGTGATAGATATTAAATGAGTGCGAAGAATATAATTAAAATAAGTAATCATCCACTAGTTACAATAGCTACATTTTGAATATTTCGGTCTTCGCCTGATTTAAAATCTGTTATAGCTAGAAGGCTGAAAGTTGGTATAAAAGCTTGTTTTAACATGCTAAAACAATACATGCAATTGAGTTTATCTAAGAACTAATAGTTTTGATTTTTGTAGTTATGCACCTGAGAATTTAGATCCTAAAGCCATGAAATCGATGGAGTATGTATATCTATATGAAAATTATCTATACATGAAATGTAATTACATCTATATTAAAACAAATTTGGATACCAAATTTCAGCTCTCTAACTATGATAGATATTAAATGAGTACGAGGAATATAAGTGAAATAAGTAGCTGTCCACTAGTTATGATAGCATTTTCAATATTATCGTCTGTGCCTCATTTAAAATCTATTACAGCTAAAAGGCTGAAATTTGGTATACAAATTGGTTTTAACATTTTAAAAACATACGTGCAATTAACTGTATCTAAAAACTGATAATTTTGATTTTCATATCGATACTTATAATTATACATTTCAGTATACACAGTTAAACTAAAACTACCAATGCAATCTCTTTTTCATTTTTTAAGCAGGCATTTGTCTAACGAATAAACATTTTAAAGTTATGAGGCATTCAAAATTAATTAATCCCTATGATTAATTGAACCAAACACGTTGCCTTAATAATGATCAAATTTTGTGGCGTAGGTAGCATAATCTTTGAATCAAAATAAGAACACGCTTACTCTGAACCAGTTATTATTCTAAACTTAATGATAAATTTTCCTTTGATAAAAATACTTTTCACTTCACCAGCTTGTCACAGGAATTCCAATCGTATATAACCTGACAATTGCGTAACCTCCCAATAGAAATAGGAAAACATCAACTGCAAATTCTGTAAAAACTTTCTTCGATACTTAAACGATGAAAATAAAACACTTTCACTAGCTTGTCACATGGAAAAATAGAAACTTTCCTGCAGGAAAAATCATTAAAACTTTACAGTTCACTAGCTTGTCATCGCAAGAAAATTCTTTGCTTGTATCCTGATAGTTGTATATGCCTTCCAATCTAATAAAACCTAAAAAATTAAAAAGAGAACATTTTAACATAGAATCAGTTCACAAATCCTTTATTTGTATTGTATATTTATATAAATCAAAATAAAACTAAATACTTATCTAATTATAAACTATTAGTTTATGATTACTTTTCGATTGTGTTTTAAAATATATTTAGATTAACACTGATTTATAATTATTAACAAACGCGCTCTTTGATAAAATTTCTTGCTTATCTATTATCTATACTTTAGCACTGTGTTATATTGTAATCGTCGTCTGCACTACATATCTGTATAAAAGTATATATCTATAGCGCTGACGTCACACACGATGACGTATCGCGGAAAACATTTTCTCAGGAAGAAGAATTTTTTTGACGAGAATTCATGAGCCAGAACTTTCACTTCAGAATAACATTTAATACAAGCCATTTCACAAAATATAACCCTGATGTGATTTTGATACTTTTGTTGCATTCTTTCATTTGAGTGCTTATATATCAGAGATAATGCTGTCAATGCAGAGAAAATCATACGCCTAGTTTCCAACAAGGCCTATGAGAAGTATATAAGGGTCTGGCTAGCGCCCGACGGCGGCGTGCGTACTGAACGTACCTTATAATTGCCATCGTGGCGCTACCGCGCCCCTTGATATTTTGCATGGTGGCGCTACCACACCCCTTGATGGATACATTTAATCGATTGAATCAAAATAAGAACACGCTCACTCTAAAGCAGCTGTTTTTCTAAACTTAATACTAAATTTTTCTCGAATAAAAATACTCTTTTTACTTTACTAGTTTGTCACAGGAATTTTTTTCCTATAAACCTGACAGTTGTGTATAATCTCCCGCAATGGAAATAGAAAATATCTGAAAAATTAAGAAAAACATTTAAGCAAAGAATCATTAACAAATAGTTTATTTATATTGTACTGCATATATGAAAATAAAACTACATACTTATGTAATTGTATACTATTAATTAATAACCATGTTCATGATTATATGTGCATATAAAATTGTCTGAAATATTTGATACTGTTTTAAAATATATATTTAGGTTAAATGTATACTATATTTGACACTGTTTTATGATATGTACAAATGAACTATTAAATTATCCACATTCATTACTCTATCTAACACCGTTTTATATATCACTGTCCCCGTATATCCATCAACCAATTGTTCTCCCTTGAGGAGAATTAAGGAGCCCAAACCTTCACTTTATAATATCTGTTTATAGAACCAACTTCAGAAAATGTGACTATGATGTAATTTTGTTAGTTTTGTCGCAAGCTTTCATTTGAATGCTCATATATATGTAACAAAGCAGTAAATGCGAAGGCGTATGTCGAATTTCCAACAATGCCTAATGGGGTCTGGCTAGCGCCCCACAGCGACGTACTTACTGACATACCTTATACATGCCATCCTTGCGCTACCGCGCTTCTGGATTACTCTTTTAATTGCAAAACCTATCATTACGTGAGGATTGGATTTATTTGGGTGCATCAAATTGGGAGGCAAACTGTTATTATCTTTGATAGAAGTAAATATATAATTGAAATAATATTAAATAATTATAAGGCATTAAGAAATATAAGACCATATAAATAATTGTTTTTAACATTATTTGAATAAATTCAAATACATTTACTTTAAATACATTTCAAAGCATTCATTGGATATTCCAAAAATTATGTGATCAAATTTTAATCTTACTAACACTGTATTTATAATACTTTCAATTTTTTATTTTCGTACAAAATGATTTCATTGCAAGAAGAATCCTAAATTATTGTTTCATTCTCAATGAATGACAACAATTTTTAGCATTTGTGAAAAATATTTTTAAACTATTTTAAAGATATTTTGTATATAACATAAAAAATGTCAAAAGATCTTTAAAATGGAAAAGCCCATTTCCTAAAACGAACAACGATTTCTGTATTTTAATAATAATATATTTAATTATTATGTGATAATTTAATAATAACGTATTTTAATTTATTTTAATAACCGCCAAATAGCTACAATGAGCTTAAAGCACGATGATTCATTTTACTAAAATGAAATAAATTTTAATGTGATATTTATATTATTAATACTTTTGCATGGAATCGTAATACATTTTCGCATTTTGCGCAGTCGCGTCGTGGTACTACGTAGATAAAATGCTTGAAATAAATAGCTTGGTATCTGATATTAACGTTCAAAAAGTTAGTAATTCACTGCGTTTTTAAAAAATAATAATAATAATATTGAATCATGGTAGAGATACTGTGCTATTATTTCATGTTATTTTCTTAAATTGTTATGACACATCTCTCCATGTTTTTCATATAAAGTCTTACTGTAAACAGCAAAAATTTTGTTTTGTTTCAACATTCATATATAGCCTCTAATATTTTTTGCATTACTTTTGCATGGACGAATTTTGCTACATCAAACTCAATATTGATCATATATTTTCATATATCGACGAAATACATTAAATAATTGCAATCGAAAAGAGAAAAATAAATGCATAATAATTCAATCTTATACCATTGTTTATGAATTTCTCTTAAAAAAATGTAAGTATAAATAATATATTTTGAATAAATGATATATATTTAAATAGGTATAGATTCTTTCAACAGTAATCTATTTTTAAAGAAAATTATATTATGTGTAACTCGTAATTATAATCGAGAGTTCGATGAATTTACATAAAGGTTTGTTTGCATATACTTTTTCTAAGGAGTCAACGAGATAAATACTAATTTTGTCAAAGTAATAACTAATTATATATTTTTTGTATTTAAGGTATTAATTGATTAATAAGTTTGCAAAAAGTCAATTATTTCGCTTTAATCCACATTTTCATTTTATAAACTTCAACATAAAGAAAAGTTCAGAAATTTAAATCAAAACATTATAAAATTAATTCTATTTATAATAAATAGAATTTGCTTTAAAGGGAAATTATTATCAAGTATTAGTTTTTTCTTTACTTTTACTTCGAAAGTTGTATATTATTCACTCTACGTTTCTGAACAAGTCCATGTAATCTTAAAAACGATGAATTTGAGCAGGTGAACGTAAGCAAGATATTCATAATACAGTATTCTTGCTTTTAAAAATTAACTACTCTTGTCTGTTAGAAGACAGTTTTTATATAGCTATACTTTTCAGGGCCTAAAGTTTTATCTAAAAATATATTTAAATTATGGAATTAATAAAGTATACATAAAATTCATATTCAAAAATAGTAAATCTTATTTTTCGAAATTTTATACAGATAGATAAAATTATATTTTAGATTTGAACTTCTCGATATATAATGAATGCATTCCAATTTATTCGTAATAAGAAATCGTGTAAAAATTAAACATCAATTTTTTAACACTTGATAACCTTAATGTACCAAATTCCAAAATTTCATTTTAAGTGCTTTATTATTTACGGTTATTTCATTATGTAAATTAAAATCAAACTTTCGACAACAACGTAGAGAATATTCTAGCGGGTTTATTGTGTACGGTTATTAATTTTTTCCTACCTACATGTCGATAAGAAATGAATTTATAAGATAAATGAATCTAATCGTCTCTTCGAGCAACTTGGTATTTATTACATATTACACTAATTATGACATCGAGCCGAAGGCGACGGTGGCAAAAACGGGATATGGGCTGTCCGAATTTACTCCCGCGGTGCGTAATAATGTCGCTTCCATCGCCCGGGAGCGAAAGTAGTACTTTCGGCACAGTGTGGAAAAAAATGAGTTTATAATCAGCTAAAAAATAGTTATGTTAGGATGTATCTCTTTTTTTACCTCGTAAATGAGTGAATCACAAACATTGAAAGTACATGATGCTTATACACTTAACTGAATAATCCAAAACTCTCAACTATCTATGAAAATATGAACGCGTAAATATATTCGGGCCAAGAGTCTATTGGACAGACTACCCTTTCTTTAGTGTTACTTCTCTATACCTCCGATTTTACATAAATTGCCGTTTTATTTTTAGCAAAAGAAAGTTATGATATCAATAAATAAATTGGCAAGTTTTTATAAAAAGCAATCGATTTTAAATAAATAAATAACTGTTTAAGTGGGGGAAAAACATAAAAATAAATGTATTCATATAAACAATCGACTAAATTATAGCATGTAAAGAAGTAGATAGCCTATGAAAAGGTACAGTCGGATACAATTGAAACTTTGAATAATTGCTACTGACGCCCCGTTCTGCGCATCCCAGCTGACGTTTGGTGACCGATTACGCTGACGCTGTATTTACCGTAGGAGGTTAGGTCACCATTCTTTCGGTAAATGGTCACAAACATGCGCAGAACGTGGCGCAAATTCGGTATTATTCCAAGTTTCAATTGTACCCGACTGTATATGCGATAGAATCGCATGATGTTCTTACATAACATTATCACATAACAAATGTGCCCACAATATGTGGTAATATCATGTGTATGTCCAAAATTATCGTGTAATAAATAGGATTGTTTCGCATGTCACGTACGAGCTTTTGGGCTCAGGTGACCGCCGGCGAAGCTGAGGTAGCACCTCGCGCGGGAGCGCGTGAGCCGGAGCGTTCTCACGCACAAAGTGCAAGCTTGCACTTTGTGCTGGAGACTGCAGCCTCCGACTTGTCGCATCGGAGGCTTCGCAGGCAGAACACCGGCGACCGCAGAACAGAGCAGAGCTCTCCTAATTCAAGAATAAAGACCTCCAACTCTAACTTGGCCTTCTCACTCCAAGACGCAACACCCCTACATCACATCTGGCATCCCTTGGGGGACTTGGACGCTAAGTCGGTCCAAGCGAAGTTCGGAAAGTAATTAGGAAAATTGTGCATTTTTTTTCCCCGAGTTCGGACGAACCCCGCGCGACTTCGACGCCGCGGAAGTTCACATTCGACCAGTGAACAACTGAAGAGCAGCAACACGTGCTTCAGGAATTTTTCCTTATTCGTCCGTCCATCCGAACGGGAAAAAGCTCGGGTCGCCGAGGCTCGGAAAATTTTTTTTTCTCTCTTTCCGAGCTCAAAAACATTTTTAATAAGCGGAGCATCGGACGATATATCACCGCTCCCGTGTGAACCGTAATAAGTGAATAGTGCAGTGCTCGTGGACTAGTCTTCAGCTGGTGTCAATCATCAAGTAAATAGAAAGAAAAAGGGACAACATAATTTGACACATAAGCCAGTGGAACCAGCGCCAGCCGACTACGCTACATCAGTGCAGCGAATAAGTGCGAGTTTGCCAAAGAACTCAGGAGGCCACAAGACACAAACCATAAAGACGAGCACCGCCAGCAGCGAGTTCACACAACAACACGTGCCCCGCTCAGCAACGTCTGAGCGAGAGCTAACCTTCGCAATCGCCGGCGAGCGTGCGAAGTCCGCAAAGCCGACCTCGGCCAACCAAGCTCGCCTGAGCCACCGAGGGACATCCCAGGGACCATACCGCTGGGGACGTCACAGCAGCAGGACCAGCCACACCCACCGTCGCAGCAGTCAGCACCGCAGCAGCCAATACCGCCCTACCGTCCAGTCATCAACATCATGCGAGCTTCCAGCATCGTCATCGCTTTGTAAGTACGCTTGGATTGTTCACTCGGCTTGGCATTCGCGAATTATTTACCTTCGCCGTTCATTCGGTATTCGCGATTTAGAACCCATAGAAACCGAAACGTTTCACGCGAACTTCCGCGCAAATGACGCGAATCAAGCTAATGAAAACAGCGAAGAGCATAACGGGGCCGCGCTCCCAGCGAGGCAACGGTGACGGCGAAAAGCGCAACAAAGCGGAGAGCGATCCCGAGACAAAAAAAAGATTATTGCAGGCGCGCAAAATTTTTTTAAATTATAACCGACTGTCGCCGGACACGCAGCGACGATTGCGGCGCACACTGAGTCAGGAAAGTGTGCAGTCGGTCCCCTCCAGCGAGAGCCGAAAAAGAGACGCGCGGATGGCCGACGGCTGGAACGAGATGCGCGATCACCTATTGGATAGACATAGGGATAAGCCGCGCGATAGCAATCCCACACAATTCTCGGTGGATGAGAGCCGCGAGTCAGCAAAAGCAGCGGATCCCACAGTACAGCCGGGATCGCCGACAGGCGCCGGGGCAATCTATGACGAGGCAGCAAGCGAAGATCCGCTGGGGATCACCGAATTACGCCGCCGAATCGACGGGTTAGACATCGGCACAGAGCGTTGGGAGAGCGTTTGGGGCCCACTCGGCAAACCATTCAAAACCACCGATCGTCTCAGAATCGGCGAGCGCTGCATGGCGGGCGTCGGCAACCTGCTCGAAATTAAAAATATCGCGAACGTTAAAGTATCGGACCTAGCAGCGTCCGAAACTCGATCCATCGACGAGCGAGAAGTGGCAGCGCAAATTCGCGAAATGAGCCGTGCACAGGGGCTATCGTTCGACCGAATCTCGGTAACCGGCCGCGATGCAGCACAGGACAATCCGCGCAAGAAGGAGCAAGCGAGTGGCGACCGGTTGCTCTTCACGAGCGCGGAAAGCGCCGATGCCGAAACGATGGCGTTGATCGCGCGAGTGCTGGCCAACCGTACACGGGACGAAATCTTCAACATCATGCGCGCGGGCATGGCGAACAATACCACGAGCAACGCGAAAGCGCGCGCGAGCGGAGGCGACGGGATCGCAACCAGCTCTGTGAGAAGCCTCGTGGTCGAGAAAACCCCAAAGAACGGGCGAGCGCCCCCGAGAAATAATCGAGCAGGCGCGGGTGATCCGGACGATCAGCCAAGCAGCGATCCGGACGACGTCGTGTCCGAAAGCAGTTTCTTCTCAAACTCTCTATACGAGTCGGACTTCAGTAGTAGCTCGGCTAGCACATACAACAGAACAGTACGCTATAGGCAGCCACGCCGAGAGAGACGGCGCGAAAGACGTAACGGCAGCCGTGAAAGTCGTCGCGAAAAACGCGAAAGATACGACAGCAGCCGAGAGAGTCGTCGCGTACGGCGCGAAAGGCGCGACGGCAGCCGAGAGAGTCGGCGAGAGAGACGTGACGATGACCGAGAGAACCGCCGGTCAGGGCGCGAAGGGCGCGAGGGCAGCCGTGAAAGTCGTCGCGAACGGCGCGAAAGATACGACGGTAGCCGTGAGAGCCGCCGGGAAAGACGCAACGACAGCCAAGAAAGTCGGCGCGAACAGCGCGAAGGGCGCGACGGCAGCCGAGAGAGTCGGCAAGAGAGACGTGGCGACGACCGAGAGAGCCGCCGGTCAGGGCGCGAGGGACGCGAGGGTGGCCAAGACGGCCAACGCAGGCGAAGCAGCGGCGACAGGGATAATCGTCGCGAAAGGCGCGACGAGAGCCGCGATAGCAGGCGCCGGCGCGAGCGAAGCGACAGCCGCGGAAAGCGTGGCTGCCGACAGCAGAGCGGCAGCCGTGATCGCCGTAAATGGGCATCGCGCGAGCAGCTACAGGCGCGTCGGAGCGAGCTGCCCCAACGGGGGCCTCCACCTTCACCCTCGCCCCCACCATCGCCGCCCCCGTGCCAATATGCTCCACCCATATCGCCAAGCCAAACTATGGCGCTAGTGCCGGTTAATCGAACCCAACCGCCGGCTAATTATTGGGATCACGCGAATCCGGACGGCTCTTCAGTGTCGTGCAGATTCACCCAGTTCACACAAGCGTTAAATTTGATACCGTATTTCGAGGGCGATCCGGATTCGCTGACCGGTTTCGTGACGGCCATACAGGACATTTTGACAATGTTCGGGCCGGCCTACGAGAGATGCTTATTGAGGCACATCGCGAATCGCCTCAAGGGCAAGGCCACCGACGGATTCAGAGCGAGAACCGCGACATATTCATCGGTGGAGTTGCTCTTGCGCGATCTCACGTTCCACTACGCGAATATCGGCGTCGCGGAGCAAATTCACGCAGAATTGAGAGTGATCGAGCAGGGCGCAACGGAGAGCGTAGGATCATACGGTTTTCGCGTGGAAAAACTTTACAACCGTCTGCTCACGATTATCCAATCGGCTCCAGATCTGAGCCAAGCCGACAGAGACTCGCGCGCCCGTCAGGCGAATAGCGAAATATTAGATCAGTTCTTATACGGCTTACGCGCTCCGTTGGACCATCTGACCGGTCGCTCGAACCCGAAAACGTGGCAGGAGGCCTTCACGAAAGCGATGGAGCATGAGGCTAAGCGAAGCTCCAGAACGGGCATTGTGAGCATAGCGCCGCCGCCAAAACAGTCAGCACAGGTACGCCTCACGACCGCGGAGGAGATAAGTCCCGCAAACGCGCAGAACCGTGGTAGTATATAAGATAGTAATAGTAAGATAATAAGATAGTAATAAGAATTATCGCGGCGACAAAGGTCGAGGCGGCGGAGGCCAGAATGAAAACCAAGGCCAAGGCAACTCGGGCGGTGGTAGCGGTAACAGCGCTGGAAACGGCGAAACAAAATCCGCCGGCGGCCAGAGCCCTAGCAATGGCAACAACAACGCAAAAAACTAGAAGGGCGCTCGCCGCGTTCCCCAAACGACGGGTGTCCTTCTGACAATAGCAATAAGTTAGATAAGTTAGTAGATAAGGTGCAAGCCCTCAAAATAAGTCCGAAATCGGACTCGAGCGGCGCCAAACAAGAGGAGCAATTGATTCCAATCGAGCCCCCAGCCAAAGCGAAAACTCTGGATTCTCAGAATTCAGAGTCGCATGTAGAACCACCTCCCGCAAATAGGGAGAGTGGCGAGTGTGCGCGTCAGCGTTCCGCTGCGGATAGTTCACCATCACGGGCTATCGACGAAAAAAAGGTAGCATCGGAATCAAAGGATCCTCAGAGTCTCGCGGCCGAGAAAAACGCGTCGGGTGAAAAAGAAGCCGGCGCGAATATAAAATTTCTGACCGCGGGAAGGCAGCCGCCAATAGTTACGCTGAACTCCCAGCAGTTCAAGGAGGGCAAATGTAACCTGTACGTAGATTCGGGTGCGGATATTTCTACGATAAAAGTAGGAAAGCTAGCAACGTGCTACCCGTTTAACCGCGATAGAAAAATAATAATTCGCGGCGTGACAGCGGGAAAGGAGCAAACGTTGGGCGTCGCGACCGTGTTTTTACACGGGGTGTTATGCGAAATGCATGTCACCCCAGATGATTTTCCGATAGATACCGACGGCATCCTAGGTATCGACGCGATGGAGGCGTTGGAGTGCAATTTGTTCACCAACGCGAGGTATCTCGAAGTTAAGGGCACAAAAGTCCCGTTCGACGCGATAGAGAGCGTAACGATACCGCCGCGCGTGAAAATGGTCATAAGCGCGCACGTGCAAGATAAAGACGCGAGCGTGGGCATGGTACCACTAATGGACCTGCACTCTGACCTTTTATTCGGAAATTTTATCGCCGAAAATAGAGGCGGCCGTATTTACGCGGTGTGTATGAACACGGGTAACGACGCGGTTACAATCCCGGTTCCAACGGTGGAACTGATAGAGTGCGAGGCCACCGAGTCGGATCCCCAAGCCCGAGCCGATGGGGACGGAGCGGACGAGGAGATTACGGGGCCCACCGCGAACTTAAGGAGAACGTTCGGCGGTAGCTGCGAAAAATACAAGGAGGTAAAATCTCGAAACGACAAGCTACAGCGCGACGACGCGGCGAGACGCGACAGAGTCATGAAAATTATGGAACTCGCGGATCTCGACGGTTGTAACGACGAAGAAAAAGAATATATTCGCGAGGTCGTGGACGAGTACGCAGGAGTATTCGGACTCGACGGCGAGCCACTAGCCGCGACGCAATTATTGAGACACAAGATTGTATTAAAATCAACCAAGCCAATACATTGCGGCCGCTTTCGATTCCCGCCCGCGATAAAAGAGCAGATGGCAATAGAGCTAGAGAAGCTACGCGAGCAGGGAATTGTAGAGCTGTCAAATTCCAATTACTCCTCGGCGCTATGGATTGTTCCGAAGAAACCTGACGCGCAGGGGAACAAGCGGTTTCGGTTAGTAACTGATTTTCGGCGATTAAATGAGGAGACCGAGGGAAGCTGTCACCCTCTCCCATTCATGAGTGACATATTAGAAAATCTTGCTTCCGCGAATTACATCACGGTCATGGATCTAAAGCAGGGTTACCATCAGATCGAGATGGATCCCGCATCCGCGCACCTGACCGCATTTTACGCGCCCGACGGCAAATCGGGAAATCAGCTCCTCCAATTCAATCGTATGGCCATGGGCCTTAAGGAGGCGACGATTACATTCACCCGTGCCATGTCGCTCGCGATGCGCGGTTTACAGGGAAACGAGGTAGAAATCTACCTCGATGATTTAATGGTGTTTAGCGAAACGCTCGACGAACACCGCGAGCGCCTACGCCGCGTGATGGGCCGCCTGCTCGAGGCGAACTTAACCGTAGAGCCTAAAAAATGTCAATTTTTAAAGAGAGAGGCTCACGTGCTCGGGCACATCGTCGGCGGTGGGTTCGTGAAAACGGACCCAGCAAAAATACACGCGATGGTGAATTATCCGGTGCCGACGAACGCGGATAAGGTAAAGCAAGCCATGGGCTTATTTAGCTACTACCGCCGATTCGTGAACAACTTCGCAAAAATAGCGAAACCACTATACGACGTGGCGAAAACCAACGAGACGTTTGAATGGTCGGAGAAACAAGAGTCAGCGTTCCGGGATTTGAAACGAATTTTATCAACCGAACCGGTGTTGAAAGCCCCCGATCTGAGCAAACCATTTATCGTGATAACGGATAGTAGCGATTTTGCGTTAGGCGCCATCTTGAGTCAGGGCAAATTGGGAGAAGACCAGCCATGCGCGTTCGCCTCTCGCTGCCTCAAAGGTAGCGAATTAAAATATCCAACATACGATAAAGAACTGCTAGCTATCGTATTCGCGAAAGAGCAGTTTCGCTGCTACCTATACGGCAGGCGATTCACGGTAGTAACGGACCACGAGGCTCTCAAGCATATTCATACTACGCGGAAACCCGACGTGCGCTTCAACCGTCTGAAAGCGGCTCTTATCGGCTATGATTTCGACATAGTATACCGGCCCGGCAAGAAAAACGTTAACGCGGACGCGCTCTCGCGAAACCCGGTAATCAATCCCGGCGAAGTAAACCCGAATCTGCCGCGAGAAAAGCTATACAAGCTAGCCGACGAGCAGATTAACGCGAGCCCCGACGAAGACGCTGGAGCTCCACCGGGAAGAATATTCCGGGTACGCGCGGTGAAGAAACGCGGAGCAAGCAGAGCCGCGAAGATAATACAAACGTCGTCCGACTCCGATTCGACGAAGCGAGCACAGCCGTTGAAGAAAAGTCACGCGAGCCGCGCGCGTACGTATGCAAAAAATGAAGTTCTAGCCGTGAGAAACGATCGCGACGGTTTCTATCTATGCCGAGTCTTGCAAGATACGTACGACGGAGACGAGGTCATCCGAATACGCTGGTACTCGAGAGTGGAAAAAAGCAACCGACTATCGCCTTCCTTGTATAGCCGCGGGCGAACTCGCGTACGCTGACTCGATCGACACGCGATGCGTTCTTACGAATACGACACTGCAGCGCGTCGAGCAGTGTCGTTATCAGCTGAGCCTGAGCGAAGAAACGCGAATAAGAGAGATACTAACGCGATCCGTAGAGGCGTACGCGCTGGCGGCCGGCTCCAAGGGAGAAACGCCAACCTTGAGTGGAACCACCACGGCAAGGGAGCGAGAGCTCCAGGCAAGAACCGCGGTCGACGACTCCGCGATCGATTCAGGGCAACCCACGGACATCGTGCTGCCCCCAGGGGCATGGCGGTTCATGAGGGACATAAACCCTTTAGGCAGAGGCTCAGATCGGTCTCTGCGTAGCCGAAATTTACCAAAGGTATACACACCCGCCACAAGCAGCGAGAGTTCCGAGGGCGAGAGGCCTCCACCGTCAGGGCAAATAGCAGCCGAACATGAGCCGCTGCAGTCTTTCGTCACTGCCAATAA